>JABUQX010014289.1:0-31656 GCA_015478945.1 Trachelipus rathkii
TAAATTCAGCTTCTACAGGATGGAGATAGGATATAGCTATCGGCATAATATAATTAAACTGGACACATAAATTAGGCCAGCATAAAAGTAAGATAATGTTTATGAAGCCAATGTGACTCATTTTGACATATGGTCGATTAAACCCAATGCATTTACTATATATGAATATTAAATGTTATAGTCATAAAATAGAATTTTATTATAATGGTTAGTTCTATTATAAATTGTTTACAAATTGTTAAGAGAAGAGATGCAGCATGAAATGGATAAATGACTTAGGTTATTTAACGAGAGGTTAGAGCTATGAGTACACACAATAGTTTAAGAGTTAGTTTAACAAATAATTTTTTGATAGTATTATTACTTGATTTAATGAGAGTACTTCTATCAGTGAGAAGTTTTTAAGTTAATGGGTACTCTCTAAACATCTGTTATCAATCACCAGTAAGGATAGTGTGAGCTTCCTCTTGCAACATGTATTCGACATGGGTAGAGATTGATGGTTTATCAAATCTTGAGGTGTACATCAGGAGTAGGGAATCGACCTTGCTACTTTGGAGGCTTTTAATCGAACGTCGCTATGACTCATTACCACGGTATTATGAGCGAAAGCGGTCTGAATCTGTGGACTATATATATATATTAAATATTAATATATATATTATATTATATAATATATATTATATAAATATTATATATTTTAATATTTGATGAAAAATTATTCACATGTAAAAAATTAAGGTATCACATTATTTTTTTCATTTCATGAAAATATTAATCCTTACAGGTAAAAATAATTAATAAATAGCAGTAAATAATCGTAGCACTTTTATAAATATAGCACGTTAATATTCATCCGACTACAAGGGTCACAATGAACACTCAATCGCGTCAGTATATAATTTATAATAATCCATATATAAAAAAATTTTTTTCCAAGTGATCATGCAACATAAGTAACCGTGTTTCATTAACTAGTACTCTTTAGGTCAATCACGTATTTGTTTACTAATCCCGCTCATATTCTCTGCTAGTAAGCTTTGTCATATATACGTAACTATGTATTTGATGCATTCATAATTATGTATTAATAATTACAACTTCCGTTTAGTAATTATTATAAAGTAAAAAGAAAATCACAATAAGAGATACTTTTTCTTTTTATTAAATTTAATTCTTACATAAATTGATCACGGTACGTTTTTTTCCAATAAGTTATGCACTTCGATCACAGCTTTTTAAGAACGGGTAATAGTTAACTTGTATAAAAGTATTAATTAATTAAAGTAATGAGATTTAGACGAGAATATCCTTTAAAATTGCAGAGGGAAATACCCTTTCAAAACCTTTGTCGTAAATTCCTTATTAATCTCGTATAAATAAAATTAAATACATCATCTTAACTTGTCATAATAACTGTCTTAATTAATATATTAAACATAATTATTCTCTCAAAAGAGTATTTAGGAAGGCCTTCCAATCGTGTACTCTTATAACTAATTTCAAGAACTTCGGATATACTTTCTCACAATCGGAAGAAACAAAAATTAAAGGTAAATATAATAGTGTTCGTATCGATTATAAAGATAGTTTATAGTATCTTAGTGAATAAACATAAAATCATAGTAACTGGTAAGGCTGACAAGAGCCTTCTATTCAAAAATATATTGACAAAATTATATAATTATATTTGATGATATTTATGAAGAGGTTGGGATCTATGCGATCTTGCTTTACTTAATTAACTACAAAAATGAAGTTAACTTTCAAAAAGCCCTTAGACATTGTAACATGTTTGGTTGTAATTCTCACATTACGCAACTCCTAGACTCCATTAATTTCATTCCTTTAACATAGTGTCAATAATTATATAAAAGTTTTTAAGAAATCGAATCAAGTGCTTATAAATTAATAAAGTAAAAGTTACATAAAAATTATAACTTGTGTATTAGTAATATTTATAAAACAAGTTTATTAAATTAAAGTTCTGTCGCACTGCCGTTTATATGTGGCGCAATATAATTCAATCACAGTGTTCAAAATGGTAGGAAGAAATCTATCAACAATTTTTGTAATTATGTAAAGTTAATTATGCAAATAGTGCACCTTTTTTACAAGAAGTAAATTTAAACGTTTCAACCCACCTTCAGTTGGGTGTTTCACAGCTCATATGAGGACTACATTTTTCTCTTACATAATATTATATTGTTTCTAGAATCGTCATTTATTCAAATAATGATAT
Source organism: Trachelipus rathkii (assembly GCA_015478945.1). NCBI lineage: Eukaryota > Metazoa > Arthropoda > Malacostraca > Isopoda > Trachelipodidae > Trachelipus > Trachelipus rathkii. The sequence continues at coordinate 2,243 of JABUQX010014289.1, forward strand.
TATTGTGATATTCGATATATTTATACATAGTATAAATAAATACATTGCAATTTTTGTGATTATTCGATTAAAATATATACTTTAAAACATCGAGATAAATAAATATGTACAGTACATTAGTCTGTAAAAATGCTTTTACAGAATAGTGGAAAGTCTTAAACATTTTGAGCATTTTGTAATAAATAAATATTAAGATTTGCAAATAATTATAATTTTTTATCTGAATGAATATATTCAAAACCATTGTGTATTCATGCGTTTTCCTTGAAAATTTATAGTAAATTTATTATGAAATCAATAAAATATAAATGTGTAATAAAGCACCCCCTAGACTGAAATTCAATTTTTGAATATAAAAAGTTTTTAAATTATGAACTAATAGAGGTTAGTAATTCATGTAGGCCTATATATTATTTTTTATTAAATTCATATTGGTGACACAATATCATACATGATATATATTTATATATACAAAATATTTTAGAATTAAGCATTTTTGAACAATATTAAAAAATATTTCAAATTTTAAAAAAGTTGAGTCTAATATATATAAGAACTCTGAATAATACTAAAATTCAGTAAATATATAATAATTGTAAATGAATTTGAGAATAACAATAGCAGTTGGGATAAATATATTTATTTGCAAATCTCTAAAATAAATGAATATAATATATTTGATGTTTAAATAGTTCCATAATAATTAGATGAATGCATAGCTAATGCTGTAGTTTAGATGGAATCTGAGCTTGAAGGCCTAAATATGGACTCTGAAATAGAAAGTCAAAGTGATTAAACTGAGAAGACTTTTCAAAACACTTAGAAAGTTACCCCTTAAAATTTATTTTAAGTAAAGAGACTATGTTAACAGAACCTAATATTTAATCTCTATTAAGTATTTTATTGTGGAAGCCTTAAATATACATGATCACACTATACTTAATGTAAAATTTGCCACAATGAAGTTAGTTTCTATTTATTTTCTGATGAGAAATTATTAAATTATAAAATTAGTTTTCAAGTTTTTTTAAATCAGTTTTGGAATATTATGTTGGATAATAACCCTATATAACTTATATTGATTCTGTATAATTAATATGTACCTTTTATAGTTATTATTGAAGGACTTATCCTTTAAGTATATTTAAGTCCTCACATATTACTTTAATTCCTAATCAGTATATCATGAACTATCATAATATAAAAGTAGCAATTAGAAATTCGTATGATAAATAACTGAATATTTTGGATGTAACATAACTATATAATATACATAATGAACTGTATTGCCTCTTGAATTAGTCAATTAATATATTATATTTATGATATTCCAAATATTATATATATATATGTGTATTATTTTTATATTTTAATAAATGTCTAGCATTAACTTCGAGCTATCTTGAATCATTCATGACACGTAATCTAAAAGGACCATATATTTACCATCGTGATATTTATTTTACGAACTCTCCCACATTGAGAGTCTTTCTTAGTAAGTCTTGTCTGTTTCCAAACTGTTGATGATCCATATTGTGTATCCTCCGTTCACTATTACCATATGAGAAGAACGAACTATCCCTAATTTATTTTCTATTAATTGAGTAAGGGCCACTCTGAGTATTAGAATCCATTTAGCGCTGCGACAGAGTTATCAGTGTGATAATATTTATATTGTATAAGATTACATAATACCAGGATAACAATTTAGTAAAAAACACTATATTTAATACCTGTTTTAGCTCTGTTATTGCTCTTCAGAAACAGATGAGAATTCATCACGTGGTTTTGCAAAGAGGGTGAAAACCACTCTCAAGATATACACCATATACTCGACGGTGTTTTTTACTGATCTTAATTTCAGAGTGGTAGATAGAATAATATATGGGTATTTTGAGTTAAACATGTACTCGAGGAAGTTGGTTTACCAAGAAGAGAAATGACACACATAGATTTCTATTATAATATATTGCAAAAATTTGGTACAACGCTCTGACTTATAAAAAAGAGGTTTGACTATTATACAAGATTTGTTTAGAACAAGTTTTTAGATCATCTTTGGTTTATGGTACATTGTGTCCTGTTCTATAATAGCTACCACTTATATAGAGCTAGCGTATGAATTTAGAGGTAACAGCAAGAGCTTCTCGCAGAGAGTAAAAGTAAACAGAAAAATGAAGTACACGCAGAGTCTCGAGCAAATGTTTTTTACTTCTCTACAATATGTTATTTATTTTTTATTATTGTTTTTTAATATTTTTTAGTTCTATATTTAATATTCAGACTTAGTTTGTAAGATCAGGGTGTGTAATATGATAAGAGTATAATCTTAATTCACTAACTATATCAACCATTTGTGTAAATTTAATAATATGAGGTGGTAATACAAACGACCAATCCATTCATAACTTTTTCATCAAAGTTTTAGAGAATGAATATTTATCTGCCACCACTCTTTAATATTATGGGTTTCAATGGTAATCGAAAAGGCTTCAGATGTTTATCGATACAGCGTCAAGTAGATATTCTATATCATCTATACAGAGCATATCGCCTGAAAAAGATTCCTTATTCGTGAGCCCTTAGCTGCCTTAATAAATCATAATTTTATCACAGACTTAATATCTGACTCTACCTATACATTAGAATATTACATATCTTTTCGAAGCACTCTATATTGCAGTATAATAAAAATATATCAAGGTTTCAACAATTACAATTGTTAATTTGGAGTACTATGAGTGCTATCATTTATATAAAGACAAAGGTTCTATTTCTCTTTTTCATATAGTTGATGAACTTTATAATATATATATAATATATAGAGACTGAGAGGACTTCTTGTATGAGTATTCTATAGAAATATTTGATTAATACCAATAAGAGTTGGTTAACTATATATATGTTCAGTGTATGATTTATTCACAACTAATTATTTCATTTATGATTAATGCCTATAGAGTAATGTGTCATTCAATATTTAAAATTAGAGAATGTTATTTACTTTTGGAGAGACGTTTCGATATATATTCTATATGTACTATGATATATATCTCTAATTCTACTGTTCAGTGGACACTTGAGATATATCCTACTTTATGTCTATGTGCACATATTGTTTAGGAGCATGGAGATAAGAATAATTAATCTACATAAATTAGTTTAATATTTATAATTCATAATTTCCTATATATATCTATATACCCATTAAGGTACACCTTATTGCGTTGATGTAACTAGAAACAAATGTATAAGAGAATAGTTATTAGTATATATAAACCTTTACACATTTAACTTAATAAATCAAAGCCAGAGAATATACAGATATAAAATACATCAGCACAATGTAAATACTATCACGAGAATAATTTTATAATTTCTGAATTGTATAATTAAACTATGAAGGTCAGATATACACAAGTGTATTTTTTCTTTGTATAGAACCATACCAAAAGTTATTTCAATCCATTGATAAACAGTTTTTGGATTCAAGATTATTGTAACAAATTAAGTAGTTGAAATAATCTAATTTTTAGCCTGGAATCCTTATGGCTATCAAGCAACGACGAAGACATTACATCTGATACAACTGATTACGATAACAATGTCAGTTCAATTATTAATCAAAAATATGATTTACTCAGACATCAACTCAATTAACTATCTTTAAGCCTTCCCTTGTAAGTCATAATTGAAAGACCCATAATAGAATTATTAGGTTCCTAATAATTTTATACTCAAATAATATTCTTATAAATTAATATAGCCTAATAATAGAGTGTTAATAAATTAACTTACAAAACTAATTCTTTAATTATCATAAGTTAATAAATACAATTAAGTGATTTATTCTTGACGATCAATTGAATTGATTAAAATAATTGTTAAATCATATAATATAAATTTATCTAATTGATGCTTCAGATATTAGTAAATATAAATTCATTATCCTTCACAATTACGACCTATAATAAGGGTCAAATCGATACACTAAGTAACCTACCTAAAATTAAAGACGCAGTTTAATTGTCACTTAATAATAAGTAATTATAACTCTTCCATCTTTGATATCTATAATACTATACTAATGAGCAGCTTACAGTGGTTTTAAATAATTTGCACCTTAAACAATGAATATTTACACTTATATTAAGAAGCTACTATCGTTATGTTGACTTACTAAGATAACTAAATCGTACTGTTCACTGTGATGAGCGATGTATAAATATAACAGGACGTTATCATTGATTGAAATTAGGTAACAAAGAAGAGTGACATGTAATATATTAGGTTAACACTTCTTTGTTGAGTTTAATACTCAGGGCAATCACTGTGAAGCCTTATTAGGTATCCATTAAACATTAATATTTTGTGGACTTTACATTCAATTTCCTCCAATTCTATACTGCATTAATATAATGAATATCAGCTCTAATATCCACAAGATAGATGTTACTGAAATATTATTCCTCAGTTTCTATATGGATAATTTAATATTTACAAGCAATGCAAGAAGAAATGAGATAGTAGGTAATATATCATCAATGTTAAGAATACGAATGGAGATAGAAGGGGGTTTTATCTAATGATGATCTTGGTAAATAACTAACTCGGATTAGCTTTGCAGTAGTTTATAGTTTCAAGTGAAGATATAATACTGCCTATTTTGATGAGCATTAGTATATAATCTATTGTAATAACTTACATGAAGTAATCTATTTGTGGATATATGATTTCAATGTGGTTCACTTAGAACTGTAATGATCCTATTCATTAAAAGTAGAAATCCTGGAGATTATATTCAACTAAAGCTGATTCTAATAAGTTTGATCTGAGATTTCCATAAAAGCTTTTCGATCCTCTTCATAACTTTGCTCTAATTCACTTATTTTGAGGTTAGGGGACTAAATTGTTGTAATTGAGCACATATCAGTGTGGCAAGCTAAAATTTGGCTTGGGTAAAAATGAAGTGCCTGAAGATGATATCTTCATACATATGTAAAAGAAGTGGTAGATATAACTGCGCTAAAATATCAACTTAGCGAACATCCTGGTGCATACTGAAGATTCTGCATAATACTACCTATAATGACAAAAGGGCTCTTTTCCTTAAGTATAGGTGGAATATTCTCAGTATGGCTTACATCTATTTTATCAAGTTGAGACATGTTCTGTGTAAAAGTGTTTAATGGTAATTTATGTTAAATTTTATATGGAAGTATGGTATTACATTTAGATAATTAAAGCTTACTCATAATTTATTATTTGCTAAACCAAAAGGTAGCTCCTGCCACATAGGCCTAGGTGAGAGTTAAATACCCCTTTCCCTGGAGCTGATGGTGAGGTTATTTTGGCCTTGAAATGCTTACCTAATATTTGGAAAGCAATAATAGTAAAATAAATATCATTATTTGAATTCCATTATCATTTAGTAGCTGTGGATTCACAAGTAGTTTTGAGCTGGTTATTAAACCAGACAACCAATCAGTTAAAATAAACTTCTAAAGAACTTTTCATTATAAAAATAGAATAAAAACTTGAGAAATGGATGGCTTAATTACTTCCATCAGAAAATAAATACAAAGGTAAATAGTATACTATAAATATTTATAATCTACAAGCAGAAAATTCATGTTAAGATTATTTTAACTTAGAAGGGTTTACTCTTTTAAATAAAAAATACAAAGTAAAATATTGCTCTGTGGTATCATTGTACCTGTTTTGGTTAACCAATGATTTAGACAATTGGCCCAAGTATCCTATGTTGAGTATACCACAAGAATCTTTACCTCTATTAATGGTAAATATAAAGTTAATATTATTTAGTAATCTGTCCACATGTTATTGGTTTTTAGATATATATATTAAAATATGATTACGCTGTGGCTCGTAGAATCGAGAATATCTAAAGGTCATGTACAGAGAAATGGCACCTGCCCGGGATGGATTCTTTTAATAAACCTGTTGGTTTGTAATGAGAGTTGATAAAGCATTACTAGAGTGATTAGGCAACTGTCGTAGTTACTCATCCTACCCATACATGTAACTGTTGTAAGTTGTATATGCTTTAACATACTTTTCATTCAGATGCTGTGTCAATCGCCTTCTCTTGTCCATATTTGAAATAATTTTTACCACTTGACAACATAGGGAGACCACAGCGCAAGTGTTCTAGACATCCTTAGTAACCTTACTTCGTTGCTCATTGCCCACCAGAACTGTATTCCACTAATATTTCTCAAACCTGTATTTTGAGACTTTGGGAAGAGCGTGGTGTAATCCTCTGGCTCCCACTTGACGCGAGTGTAATATAAACCGTCTATTTTCAGATTCATCAGATATATAAGGGCAGGATAGAATTTAACACGTGCTCTATGCGTCTCATTGAGTTTTCCACATACTTTCCTCCTAACTGATTTTATGGTCTTTCTGCTAGCCTTCATTGATACACGAGAGAATATGCGCGGAGAGAGCATAGAGTGTAGACAGAGAGTTATTGAACATCATAGTTCATATAAGCATTTTTCCGGAGATTGTTGCACGGTCGACTATATGTATTCGCTCCTTACTCCTTCGCAGTCTGGGATATTGTTACCACACTTGCTCATTAACTGTGGGATGTCTTGTTACTACTTCTTCCGACAATTCTCACATTTTAGCACAATCAAGAATATTGATTCGACGCGAGTTGTTCCTACTTATACCTACTCATGTGTATGACTGTTAGATTGTCGAGTGTGATAGGTCAACTCACATGGTTCTGTTATTTAGTTAGTTTGTGCTCATTACATTCAGCTCATATGATTGCTACTTCATATTGCACACTCATCCGAGCAGTTTCACACTCAGCTGTAATCTCTACGTTAATTCAGCTTGCAATATCTTCTAATGAACACGAACTCGCTACAATGAACTCTCCACAATAATCATACTACCTCTTTATCCAAATATCACACAGGCTATTATTTTGCAGCATCGCGTTTTCCTACTCCTCTTGGCATTCTATGTCTCTTCGAGAGTGATCAATTACAGAAACCATGGACGAGGCGTTTTCTACACTTCAGGATATGGAGAGAGATTATTTTTCGTTTCACTTACACTCTTGTCATAATTTTCAAAATTTTTCATCTTGCTTTAAACATCAGAGCTTGTACACTTAGAACTATACCCCTCTATGAACACCTCTGACTTTCTGTTAGCCTTCAAAAGGTTTTGTAACAAATTTAGTATACCTTCGTACATCTATAGTGACAATGCTTTATATTTTAATAAAGGTCCAATATAATAGAAGAGCGCTCCCTTTATAACTCAATGCTTTCAAGGAGGAAGTTTGAGTAAAAATCAGTCAAACATGTAAAAATTAACCTTTTTTCTCCATGGCAAGGTAGCCATTGGGAAAGGTTAATAAAAGTAATGAAACAGTGTCTGTATAAAGCTGTTGGAAAGAGTAAAGTGACCTATTTTGAGCTTCTAACCACTCTGTCTGACATAGAAAATGCCATCAATTCCAGACCCCTAACCTATAGATCTGGTACCTCTGAGTTGGAGGCAATAACGCCCAATTGTTTTTTGAAAGTCATGTTTAATAGTAATTTAATATTTAAAAGTAATTTTGATATAGAATATCAGATGGGCAGTGCACCCAACAAGGAGGTACTAGATTCTACCCTCATAAAACAAAATGAACTCTATGAAGAGTTCAGGTGTTTGTGGCATGAGGAATATCTCCTAAGTCTCCGGGAACGGTCTAGACACTTGTTTCAGGGTATTTGGGAAGATAAAGTAAAAATAGGTGATGTGGTGCTAATAAAGGACATCAATAAACCACGCCCATTTTGGAAATTAGGTAGAGTGTTGGATGTTATAATTGGTCACGATAATAACATCAGATCAGTCAAATTAAAAACGGGTTCTGGTGAAGTAGGATTGCATTCAATCAGCAACCTTTACCCCCTCGAATTAAATACAGGAGGTGGTAGTTTATCAAATGTAACACCTGTACCTAGAACACCTGTACAGGATGACAACAGCGACAGACCTGGACCTTCTGGAGTAAATAATAATAATAAAGCCAATAATAAAAGACCTATGAGAAAAGCTGCTCTTAAACAGAGGCAGTTTATGCAATCCAATTTAGCTGATCTATAAATTAAATTGCATAAATAAAATATTAAGATTGGTTTAGGGTAATTTTAAGGTAGATTTAAGGTTTTAAGTAAAAAGAAAAAAGTAAAAAAAAAAAAAAATATATTTTTTTTTTTAACTAATGAAATAAATAATAAAAAAATTATTATATCAAAGGAAACGCAAGCACACAGCCTTTAAGTAAAGACACAAAGGGTATTGCTAAATTGCTCTTTTGAAGCAATCCCTGCCGGAGTGGGAAAAATTATTCATGAAATTGTACATTTTCATCATTAAATATTAATCCTCAGTAAAAATAAATCGCAGTAAAATTTCGGCTTAAATATAGCAGTAATATTCATCCGCCAGGTCACATGACACCAACGCGGTCAGTATATGAAATTCCAGTATAAAATTTTTCCAGTATTTGAACAGTATGCCGTTCTTACGTACTTAGTCAACACGTATTGTGTACTCCGTCAGTATTCTGCTAGTAACTTGTCAGTATAGAACTAGTATTGTGTATTATGTATTTAAAATACACTCCGTTTAGTAACTTAAAGTGAAAGATAAACAATAAGTGTCTTTTTCTTTTTATTAATATTAATTAAATTGATCACGGCAGTTTTCAATAAGTTATGCCACTTCGATCACAGCTTCTTTAAGACGGTTAAAGTTAACTTGTATAAAGTTTAAGTTAATTAAAGTAAGGATTAACGAATCCTTTAAAATGAGAGGAAACCCTTTCAAAAACCTTTGGAAATTCCTATCCGTAATAATTAATCATCATCTTGTCATAATATCTGTCTTAAGTAAAATGATAATTTAAAAAGGCCTTAAGAAAGCCAAGAAGGCAAACTGAACGAATATTAGACGATTTTTGACTCGCGACAACATTTGGAAAATAAAACGGGATCATCGACCCCGAGGATCCTTCAAGCCGAGTGACGTGCTCATCTCGCTCACTCGCCCTCAAGTCGTGTCTAATCTGAGGGGCTGTTATAAACTACGCCTTCAAACTGATCATTTCATGAAAAACTTTGCAGTTGTGCAAAAGTTACTTACTTATAATATTTGTAATAAATTTATTTATTGTTGATCTACATTAAATCCATTATTTATTAATTCTCAAATAAATTTAATTTTATAATTTATACTTTACCTTTTGATATTTACAATGCCAATTTTATTCAAAAACCCGAAACATAAACATTTGACTTTAAAAAAAATTTTGAATTTTTTTAGCGGATTTAATGACTAGGCGAACAATTATTCAGGACTTAACTTATCGCTTACCTAATAAAGAGGACGTTTGAACGCATCTCGATAATTTTTCGTTTGCCGTCGGTAAAGACATTACTATAGATAGTGGCGCCTGCCCAATGGAGACTTGATCTCGATTAGTTTTGTTCGATTTGCCGGAGCCCGTGTTCAAGGCGCTCGGTCCATTTTTAGGTGCGTCACTTTAGCGGAAAATATTCATTCAATAATTTTTAATATGGATCATGTTTGTTTTATATTTCTGTCTGATGATGAAAGGTATGTTTCTTGAAACGTTGTAATGACTAATGAGGATAAATTGTTAAATGAGGCGTCGGAAATGCCTGGCGGATCTCTTTCCGACTTAATCTCAGAATTTCCATTCTTTCAACATAAAAGTGAAAAAAACTCCTCAATTTACACGTATAAGCTGGAAAATAAAGACGGGTATATTGTGCATTCAAACGAGCAGTAATCTACGTCGAAAGAACCTTCTAAATTCGACCCTCTATTTTCAATGGAATTACAAACGCAATTGTAGGATACTTTTGAGTTAATATTTGTTTTTCGCATATGACATCTATTTTATCATAGACAAAATTTAAGTTTCGAACTTTCTCTTATCTGCATTGTATGACCTGATTTTCTCTACAACGCTACATGATCTGTATACGGCTACTTTCTTTATAGTGAAGGATAGTAATATCCATCTCTCAACGTAATTCGCAGTTCAATAATCGTTCAGATCGGACCCTTGTCTTAATGCGCTAGATTTTCACTTTTAATTGTGCTACACTTAGAGAGATAACATCCTACGTTCTATGGCCTAAATTCTACGTGTTAATTTTTTTTCCCAAGGACCCTACAACTGATTTTAGTTTTTAACAATCTGCATTATATGTAGTTTGTTTCAGTTTCGGTCTCCCCGCCGAAAAAAAAAAAATTCTCTTCTATGTGGGTGCGGTCATCCCGTGTCACATGATTACTAATATCATTTTCAACCTATAAATTACAGTTTGAAAATATAAGTCTGTCAATATGGAATCTCTTTCACCAGAAAATTTCGGCCTAAATTCTTTGTTAAATAAAAGGGAAGCAAGAAGATCAAATTTGTGCCAAAAGCATAATAGAAATGCAACTCAACATTTTATGAGTAACAATTTTTTAAAAATTCAAAGAAAAAAAAATAATGGTTATCGTATATTGATACTCAATCTATCAAATTTAGATTCTGTGAATATCTTATCAGGCATGCTATTTTACGGCCTAAATTCCGTTCTTTTTCTTTTCTTCTGGTGGAGAAAAATTTCTAAAGCGGACACAATTCAATTTAACTTCTCGCAACAAACCCATAATAAAGTGAACTGGTTTTGTTGTTCCACCGACCTTAACGCAAAGGGGATACGGTTCACTATAGGCGTTTTTTTCAGAAATTTGAAACTATCTCCAGGAACCCCCTATCCCCACGCAAACTAATAAGGATACCTAAGGACCTCTACATACTGATTTTAGTTTTACGATATTTTAAATTATTCATGAGTTATTGAAGTTTTCGGTTTTCTTCCCCCCGAAAACAAAAACACAAAATTTCCTTCTAGTGGTGCGCACACTCGGTCGCAATGACGTGTGATGGGTCTTCGAACCACTAAATATACCAGGGTTGAAAAATATAAGCTGTACAATAAGGGCAATTCTTTGTCAACCGGAAGTTTCTCGGCCTAAATTCTTTCTGTTTAATAATAAAGGGAAACAAGAAGCATCACAATTTTGACAACAAAGCGCATAATAAAATCGCCAATAAAGGAACGTTACCCTGGTGAAGTTTTAAAAAATTCGCAAGCAAAAAAAAATAATGGTCCATGTCGTAAAATGCAATTTCCAATCTTATCATTAGTGTATGACCTACGTAAGGAGCATGCTAGTTTCACGGCCTAAAATTCCGTGTTTTTTTTATCTCTGTGTGGAAAAAATTTCTGAAAATGTAACTACAATAGTTACTATAACAGCATAAATCTCTCATAATTATCAAGTTATTTGTCCTATATATATGTATATAGTATATAATTTTAAAGTACTTTTAAATATTTTTGGTTTTTATTAAAAATATCTAAGTTTAACATTTAATACAATGTAAATAAACTTAAATTATAACATATAATTACCGTATAATCAGCATATATTTTTGACACCATCTCAAAAATTATATATAGTCATCATCAGTTATTTGTGAGCTCTTGTAAGGTGCGAACGAAATTATAGTTTTATAATAAAAAAGTTACGTAAATGTAATAAAAGAAAAATAAGAATACGCAATATATATATATATAGTATATATATATATATATATATATATAATATATATATAATATAATTATAAATATTATATATATATATAGTATATATACTATATATATATAATACTAGTATATATATATAATATATACATAATCTATATATATATACTATATATATAATATATTTATATGATATTAATATTATTATTTATAATAGATGTATTTATTCTTACCTTAGCGAGAACCTCGTAATTTAGTAAATTTGTCACCTAATTTTAACTAAATTAAAAGATATTTAAAATTCTATATAAGGTAGATGGTTCCATTTATTTCTGGTTGTGTGTTATATGCAAAATTTTAGACCGCGTTGTTCCATTTCTCAGTGCGCCTACACTTTAAAAAATAACTTAAATATCCTATAGGGTACCCTCGCTCTTGCGATCGGGGCACAGCAAATAACGTTACTTTTACTTTTTCGTGATGAATGGTGCTAGAAATAAATTTTCGTTTCTCTTAAGCGATTTTTCTTTTTCGTAGGGCAGCAGAAAATAGATGATCTACGCGTATAATAAGTCTATAAAAAAAATGATCTGACAGAAGATTGTTCTGTGCTCACTAGGGACTTGAAACATCTCGGGAACTTCCGCCTTGCTGAGTGTAGACAGTAACCGCGTGGTTTTAATTCCACTAAGTGACTTGAGACGACCACGTTTCCAAAAAAGGACAGCTTGATAGCTAGTTATTAAGAGCGCCCGGTTTCTCAATGCCCATAATTGCTGAAGCACTAAAGGCCTGGCCCCCATTTTAAAATGAAGTGACAGTCAACAGAAGTTTTACTCTTCATGAAACGGGAATTCGCATTTTTAAATGCGTTACCTAGTAGAATTCCTACCTTAATTTAAGCGAATTGTTCAACGAATGTTATTTGTTGGCTCTCGAATTCAAAAGGCGGCCCATCATCCTAACGCCAAATATGGAACTGTCAGGTGGCATTTCGAACATTCAGGGTTCGTCGGAAAGACAGATACTTTCCGACACATCCAAAATCCACATTCCTTCTACACATATTAAATTGGAAAATAAAATTATCACTTTGATTTTCACCCGATAGCTAGAAATAATACGCCAGATTCTACATTCGGTGAGTGACTTAGTATTATTGGACATCCAAAATAATATATATAACACAATTTTAGATACTTTTTCTTAAACATTAACTGATGTCACTGCCATTTAAACGTATACTTAGATACCGGTAATATTATATTTTCTGATTCCCTTCGAACAAAGAACAATTCGCTAAGAAGACAAAACATTTCTCTATTTTTGCACCATCTCCGATAAATAAATAAGATACGTTATTTTGATTCCCAACGATCGAAACGCGATGGGTAACCTGTAGGATGCTTTCAAGTTAATTTTTAAAGTGTAGCGCATTGAAAATGGAACGAAGGCGTTAAATTTTGACAATTAAACACACAAACATAAAATATACACTACACATAAGTTGTAAAATTCTTTATTTTATAAAATGGCGACAAATCACATTGCATTTCATATGTCTTCCTCCGCATCAACGCAAGCCGAAATATGAGAAAATATATATAGATTATATAATATTATAGGATAATTTAATATAATTATAATATATATAATATAGTAATATATAATATAGTATATATATATAATATATGATGATATATTAGTATATATTTATTATATATATTATTTGATATTATATATAAATATATTAATATATATATTATATAAATATATATATATAACGATATCTATATTACACTTTTGGAAATTTTCAGATTTCTATAGAGCATAGAATATACTAATATAGATATATTATTATAATTAATTATTATATATATAACACTATTGATTTCTTAGCAGTATAAAAAAAAAGGTGGTTTGCAAATCTTTATCACTCTTCAAATATAAAATCGGAATAGTTGCAAGCTCTTTACTAAAACCGCAAGATATGTAATCCGTTCGGAGAACTGAAAATGAATGCACTCATCTTGAAATATGGGAAACCAGACGTTCACTCGTACTCAGAATTCCTGGAAGTGGCTCAAGATAAAGATTTAAAAGCCCATTTGCTTGAATGTGGCACAGATTAACGCTTGCGCACGTATTTTTTTCCTATTGTAAATTTTAAATTTCGAGCAGCCAAAATTTGGCAAACGGGAACCTCACGTATTCACCCGTTGCATAGTTTGTCTTTAAGACAAACCCTAGAAAAACTCCATATAAGTATCTCACATGAAACAACGCACAATGTCGTAACGAGGGAGCAAAATGCGAAGCGAACTCTTGCCGCACCCCATCTCTCCACGAATAAAAAAGAAGATATGCATTTTGAAGGACCAGCTCGTTTAATCGCCTCGTGGGAACGGCGGTAGAAAAAAATGAAAAGATTGAAAAATCGAGGCGAGTCTTGAAGAAGAAATGATCATACTGTGCGACTTCAAATGTGACAAAAGGTTTTAAAGAAAATTATTTCTGTAGCAAACGAACTGAAGAATTTTCGAAAGAAGGCTAAAAGAATATCGAAGCCAAATACGCTATAAGTAATAAATAAATGAAGAGTTACGAATATCCTGTTAATAAAAAAATTATTCTTCAATGTATTTTTTTGAATTTTGATTCATTCAATACGTCTATATTGTTAAAATAAACTCATATACACTTTCGGCTTTTTATTACCCAACTTCTAGCACTGAAAACGTCAATTTTTGGCTCCTTCATTGAATGATAAAGTGTTACTGCGTATTGTTAATATTTAAGACGGTCCTTTTTTTAAAAATTGTTTTCCTATGAATTAAACTTTATAAAAAATTTATGTTTAATACCATATTTGTTAGCGTATAAAATGTTTTTGTCACGACATCTGAAAGCAATGTGCGATTTTATGTAAAACAATAAAATGAAACTCATACTTGATATTAAACAAATACCCACGTGAAAATTTAAGTAATAAACAATTTTTTAACAATTCACGAACTTTTTTAAAACCAATATACGAAGGGCGAAGGTATAAAAAAATGGTTTGTTTCCCTCCAAATGTTGAAGATTATAGATCTTTGTTGAATTTTAACACCGATCCTTTCGGGAAAAAGCCAAACTAGTACATAATTTCGTTTCTCTTCCCAATCTCAGTACTGCTAGCAAGAAACAAGCATCAACTGAATCCAATTTCCCAGTGAATGCCTAGTGCTATAGGCGTCTAGCACAAAAAAAAACTGTACCCTCTTTGCAAAGTATAGATTTGTGCCAAATTTGTAATTCTTTGTTCCGCTTTAGAAATTTTTTCCACCTTCGAAATAAAAAAACACGGATCTTTAGAGCCAGAAAATACATGCCTACGGTTGAGAGATGCCTTTGTTGCATGTTTATATACTTCAAAACTGTAGAACCTAAGCAGTTTGAAATTGATAAAAGTTGATTTATCCTTAGCATCCACAAGCGGCCCGTTTCGATTATATTTATTTTTTTTTAAAAACAATTTACAAAATTATTCGAATTTTCTGAAAGAAAATATCTTCTAAGCCAAGGAAGTAAGGGGCCTGACAATTAACCTTTTTATTAGTCTGTACTCAGCGTTCATAGCTTTCATCTATAAATTTCATTATGTGGCTTTCAGCTTATTATGCCAAGAAAACACGAGCCTCAAAAACACCAATTTCCCACATAGAACAAAAAAATTTTGAAATGTTTAGTACATTTTTTAAATTGAAATTCAGGGTACGTAAAGCTCAAGAACCCTCGAGAACCATCCTCGTGACCGTTAATCGTCAGGCAATTAGCATTTGAGGCCAACTGGGCGCCGCATCAGCCGCTCTTTGTCGAACTTTTAATTTTTGGTTTTAGTGTTGGTTACTCGATACACAATTATTTATTGCAAAAGACAGAACTGAAATTTTAAGCGAAGACTAAACTATAAAAAACATAACTTATATAAGAAATGAGAAAATTAACTACAAAAAATACTTAATTGGTACCGACCCCCCGCTCGTTCGGGCTACGAAATATACGATATTTATGTACAGGATTGATATTCAGGGATTCACATAATCATATACTGTTTTTTTTCTTGTTCTTAATTTTTCTCTTAATTTCAGTATACCTTTATCTGGAACTTTATTCTCGTTTTTTTTCTCCTCAAAAATTACTGATACTTGAACTGTTTCGTATTACCTCAAGACGATCTTGGAGGGATAAAATTTGAGGCCGAGGTTTGCTCTAACGGCTTACTATAATAAATAATGATCGTTTCCTCTGTTACCATACGAAAAACGACCTCCGAACGATCAAAACGGCCCAATATTTTCCCCCCAAAATAGGGAACATCCTTCGTAAAGCGATTAATCTTCTTATAATGACGTTGTAATTGGTACCATTTCTAAGTTCAAGGTCTAAGTCAAATTTGAAAAAAAAATCTCAATTTTTCCCACAAACGATTTTTTGAGAGCGATTATTTGAATTAAACCTTTGATAAAAACGGTCGATGAACCGTCAATATGGCAACGACTTATCTCTTAAACGATGTCTAGAGCGTGAAAATTGAATTTCTATAACGGAGAGCATTTTTTGGTTTTTTTTTACGATAAGTCACATTAATAAGCGACGACGTTTCCGAAGTAAATGGGCGTATTTATCGTGTTTAATTTTTTTTTTTTAATTTAAGGTAGACCGTCTAAGAACTAAACATTATATATACGGTAGAACAATGGAAATTTGAAGGTATAGACTGAGCTATAAAAAAAATGATTAGATATGAATATTAATAGTAGCACCTTTAAAAATGACGTGAAAAAAAATCTTAAGGGTAATCCTCGACTATCGTTCGCCCCCGGAGCCGAAATATAATGTTACTCTCACTTCCGTTAGATCTGTAGCAAATGGAATTTTTGTTCCTTAAGCGAATTTTTTTTCGGAGAGAAAGAAAACAAATAACTACGGTGTGTATGCATGTACAGATTTGAAAAAGATTTTTTCACCCGGTTTTTTGTAAAATAAGTGTTTTTTTTCTCGTTTTAATTTTTCTTGAAGACGTCCAATTGTAATCAGGGTGGTTAACTACATCTAATAGCAAAAAAATCGTTTAAAAGCCTATACTTTATGGCACGTATTAGCTTTTCGAGTTTTTCGTCACGAATACTATAGTGGACGTTCGTCGTATGTCCAAACACCCTCGGATAGTGGATAAATTCGCAGCGCTCGAATCCTAGGACGCGTCACTCATCAATGATGACGTGTTTCTCGATCTACCAATGAAAAACGACCATCGAACGATACAAACTGCAATATTTTATTTAATAGTAATAAAGATAAATGCTCATTATCTATAATCGTATTTGTATGGCAAAGGTGAAGCAAGCCGCAATCACTCTTGCCGAAGTACAAATTAAAAAAAACAACATTTAAATTGATTCGACTTTTTGGATAGCGATTTTGAATTTAGAACTTTTCTTACTGATAAACTTCGCTCTTAAGGACGTTATGATTTTGGACCACATTAGAACATGGCGATCATGATGACTAAAAAATGACGTCACACCTGGAAGAATAGATCATCCTCTGCACTCATACACACTATATGATGAGACGTTCCAAGGTTCATGGCGCGTCAGTGAAATATTTTTATTTTTTAATTAGTTATACCTCTAAAATGATTTATCGGGTAGAAATTTAAATTTTAAGGGAGACTAAATCTAAAAAAGATATTAGTATTTCAAAAGTAAACTAGGTATCTGTGAAGATAGATATGTAATCATAGTCACATATTTGGATAAGGAAAACTATAACAATATTGACTTTTGCAAAACATCTCCCAGAAGTTAACAAAGTTACGTAATTTGTGTGCTCCCGATCGAATCGTAGAGACCTGGATCCTTTAAGATTTCTTTCGTAATTACGAAACGTCACTACTCGTATTTCGATGGCAAAAAAAAACGTAAACGTGTTCACGGATAAAAGGTATGGATGAAAAATATAGGAAGTTTTCCAAAAAATACCTAAAATAGAACATATTGAATATGAATCATGCAGAAATGCACCTGAAATAAATTAATTCTTTATATGATAATACGGACGTAAAGAAATCTTAAAGGTCCCACTTACGCTTCGACTCGGGAGCACAAAATACCGGGAACACTTTTTTAGCACTGCTCTCGCGGGAGATGTTGTCACTATAACGTAGATTTTCGTATACTTAGCCGAGGCGTTTTTTTCAAGACGGCAAGTTCGTACTAGTGATAGTATTTATTAGTTTTTTTTAGTACGATCGCTTGTATTATCTGAATTCAGTTTTTTCTGAGCGAAAAAATAATTTTTAAAGGTAACCAAAAACAGAAAGAAAGATTGAAAAAAATAACGCACGACGCCCATTCCCTATAGGCTTTGAGCGATTTTTTGATCTGATTCTAATCAATATTACTCCTATTTAAACAAAAAGAAAATAGTTCACGCTGATAGGGTTATTAGTCTGGGAACAGGCAGGACTGGGGGGAGGGGCCCCTCCCCCTTTTTTTTTTTCGCTCTGTTCGTTATTGTGTTTATTGTTTTCTGTCGAGTTTGTGAGTTAAAAAACGAAAAGTATAATGAGGGACGACCCGGCAGAGACGATTTTTTTGCTATATCTATAGGAATGATCTTTAAATAATTAAAACTTTGAGAAATATTATAGAAATCGAAAGAATAAACAGAATATATCGCAACGTATGGTGAAAAGTAATTCTGATTTTATCAATTACTTGAGTACAAGATCTTAAATACTATGAATTTATTTAAAATTAATATTTTTTTTTATTCAGTTTCAGTAATTCCTTAAATTCCATTTTTCTAAACTATTAATTACATTTTTAGAGTAGATAAAAAAAAGATTTTTTTTGCACAAAGACGCGCATTTACCTCGGAAACGTCGTCGTCATATAATAGACTGGTTTCGTATAAAATCTCCAAAATAAATGTACCTACGACGTTTCGAATCCACATTTTTTACGCTTAGAGGATCGTTAAGCGTAAATCATGCGTCAATGTGACGTTTTCATTCGGAACCGTTTATATACTCGAAGGGATTCTAATTCAAAACTCGCTCGCATCAACAATAGTCGACCTCGGGAAACATGTTGAAGAATTGTTTTTTTCAATTTGACAGAAGACCGACTCAACTTATAAACGGTAAAGAATAAACGTCACTATAATTATAATTAATACGCTTAAGAAAGGTTGTCCCTGAAAATATTGGCCGTTTGATCGTTTGAGGTCGTTTTTATTGGTAATGCCGAGCAAACGTCATATATTAATTAGGACCGCCCGTAAGGAGAACCCGGCCCTCCGATTTTCCTCTCCAAGGATCGCCTCGGTAATTACGAAAGGTCACTATTCTATTTTTAAGGTAAACAAAACGCAAGAACGTTTGACGGATAAAGTATGATGAAAAGAGTTAGGGTACAAATTAAAGACATAGAACAAAAAACAATTATATCTCGATATGTGAAGTACCTGAATATCTAATTCTTATATAAATATCGAACGTAAAGAAATCTTAAACTCCCCACCTTACTATCGCTTTCGATCGGGGCACAAAAAATCATAACGTTCTGTTACTTCTCGGGAGATTGTGCACAAAATACAAATTTGTCGTTCCTTAAGCGAGGTTTTTTTATGAGGGGCAAGTGTACTATTTATATTATTATTTTTTTGAAAATTATAGTAAAATTTTTTATTGTACTTTCTACTGAAAAATAATTTTTTAGGTGTGAAGCTAAACAGAAAAAAATAATTAAGATAAAAGCAGGAAGCGCACGACGCACATTTCCTCAAAATTGAATTAAGGAGCTCATATAAATTATTTAAATAATTACGGAATCTTAGTCTGTAAAAAATTGAAAATTTATCCGTCTTTTTTACATATTGGATATTCTTGACATTTATCGTATTGTTGCTAATTCTTCATTCCAATATGTGAATTGCTGATTAATATCAATTCTTTACACAGCTTTAGATGCTACTATTTAAACTATACTACTGATTAATTTCGTAAACATGGCCCTTTTTGTCCCACCTTTCAACGAACCCTGTTTTTCATGCAAATCAACTTTTTGTCGGCCGTTGTATCCGCCGGTAAAAAACCATAGCGAAAGTAGGCGACGTCAGCGAGTGGATGTGAGCCCCATACGGCCAATTAATTGCCGCTATTTTTACAGTTGCAATCTATCGTAAAGAAAGCATCCCTCCTGTTTCCTGGACCATACATCATTCTCCATTTTATAATCACCTATTTTGGGCAACTTTTTCTGCCGGCTAAAACAACGGCAACGTAGCGAATGCGAAAGCGGAGCAAAGTGAGTCTCACCGGCATTCTATCAGTATGCCACTGACTTTTTTGGCCTTTTTTTCATCCTGGCGAACGTAGCGAACGAAGCGAGCGAAGTGAGCCAGTTGCGCGTGCGTCAGCAACGGCTCGACAGGCAAGCCCTCAACGCTTGCGTTAGGGAGGAGCGTTAGCGACATTTTTGTTTAAAATAAGTTTTTTTATATAGTTTTAAGTCCTACCTTAAATTCATTCCTACGATAAAATTTTGTTTTAGAGGTAGCTAAATTAAAAAAAAAATTTTGCACTACGCCCATTTACCTCGGAAACGGGTCGTCGTCATATAGTGCCGTTTCGTAAAAGCCCAAAATATATGACTCTACGCGCGCGTTTAGAATCCATTTTTTTACGCTTAGACGCTATTTTGTGCCCCGATCGAATAGCGTAAGCTGGGCGACCCGTTTAAGATATTTTGTACGTCGATTATTTATAATTAAGAATTGATATTCGGGGTAATTCAATCATATCATTAATTGTTTTATTTTTTTCTAATGTTCTTATATATATTTTCCTTAAATTTTCCCTCATAAACATTATCCGTGAGCTTTTCGTTTTTTTCCTCAAAATACATAGTGACGTTTTCGTAATTACCGAGAGGACGATCTCGGAAGGTATCATCAATCGAGGCTGGGTCTTTTCATCTAACGGGGCGTCACTAAGCGATATAATGACGTTTTTCTCCGATTAACACATAAATAACGATCTCGGACGAATCCAAACCGGCAATATTTTTCAGGATGAACTAATCGTATAAGCGTATTAATTAATTATTTTAGTGACGTTCTATTCTGGTGCCGTTATAAGGTCTAATGGTATAATATAGTTAAGATATTTGAAAAAAAAAATTCAACTTTTTCAGAGGTCGACTTTTTGGATAGCGATTTTGGATTTAACCTTCGTTGAGGGTAATAAATCGGTTCCGATGAAAAGCGGTCTCGTATTGGGAACTAATTAATACGCTTAACGTACGTTCGAAGCGTAAAAAATGGAATACCATAAACGGATAGAATTCCTAATTTATTTTTGGCTTTTCGAATAGTCACTATATGACGAGGACGTTTCCAAGGTAAATGGGCGTCGTGCGAAACTTTTCTACTAATTTTTTTTTTAATTTAGGTTCTTATTGCATTTTATATATAAATAATGGAATTTAAGGGATGACTAAACTAATGATAAAAAAATTAATATAAAATAAACTAAGTATAACGTCAATAAATAATTAAGAATTGCTCCCAAGAAACAATTAAGATCGAAGAAAAAATATAATATCCTAATATGCATATAATACCCTAAAAAAAGTTCTTTAATCAGACTTAGAGAATTTCCGTTTTGTTTTTTTTTTTGGGTTTCTGTTTCTCGTCGAGAACCACTCGCTTAGGAAACAAAAAATTTATTTGGCCACCATCTCCTGAAAAGTAGAGAGTGACGTTATTTCGTGCCCCGAATGAACCGTAGGAGGGTACCTTTTAATATTTTTTTTCAACGTTATATTTTCTAAAGTGTATGCAAAAAATCGCTCAATCAGCATATAGGCGATAATGGGGGGTCGTGACGTAGTTTTTATAGATTAATTTTTTTATGATTTTTCTTTCTCAAAAATTATTTTCATAGAAAACTGAATTAAGGGATGCAGTAAATGAAAAAAAATAATAAATTATATATACAAGTACACCTCCATCGA
This sequence comes from Trachelipus rathkii, assembly GCA_015478945.1. Taxonomy (NCBI): domain Eukaryota; kingdom Metazoa; phylum Arthropoda; class Malacostraca; order Isopoda; family Trachelipodidae; genus Trachelipus; species Trachelipus rathkii. The sequence continues at coordinate 23,991 of JABUQX010014289.1, forward strand.
AAAACAATAAAAAACTCGCCTTAAGGAAACGAAATTAATTATTTCTGCAACAGTCTCGTCTTCATTCAAATTTTCATTCTCTTCTGTGCTCCCGATAAGAACGTAAGTGGGCGACCATTAAGATTTCTTTACGGTCGATAGTTATATTAACGAATTGATATTCGGGATATCACATATCATCTTTAATTGGTTTATTTTCTTCTATGTTTCTTTTAATTTTCCTAATTTTCTAATTTTATCATTACTTTATCCGTGAACTTTTCCGTTTTGTTTTCGCCTCAAAAACGACTAGTGGACGTTTTGTAGTATGTACCTGAACGATCCTCGGATCCGATCAATCGAGGCTTGTTTCCCTCTATGGCGTCCACTATAATATAATCCGACGTTCTCGATTACCATAAAAACGACCTTGAACGATCAAACGGCAATATTTCAGGGATGGAACTATTCGTTAAGCTTACTTAATTAATTAATTATTAGTGACGTTTATTTCTAGTACCTTATAATAAGTCGAGGTATTAGGTTAATAAATTTGAACAAAAATAAACTTTCCGAAATTCAAAATTGATGCCTTCTTTTTTGATGAGGCGGATTTGATTTCAGAACTTGTTGAGTTAATATAGATCGGTGTGGCGACTGAACCGTCACAATATGATACTACATTATTCAGCGCTTTAAGCGCGACTGTTCTATAGCTAAAAAATGGACGTTGCTAGCAACGTGCGTATGCAGTTTAATTTTTATATTGGGCTTCATGTACATTGAGACACGTCACTATATGAGAGGACGTTTCCCCGTAGGCTTTCGAGCAACTTTTTTGCTAACAGTACTTAAAAAATTAACCGTAAAAAAAATATTAAAGGTACTCTCTCCTACGGTTGCACTCGGGCACGAAATAAACGTTTACTGCTACTTTTCCCGGAGATGATGCAAATAAATTAATTTGTTCCTTGTAAGCGTGTTTTTTTTCACCGAGAGATAACGAAAAAAAAAATTATTATCGCGAGAATCGTAAGTATGCTAAACTGAGATGCCTATAAATCAAGTTATTCACATAGTCGGATATTTCATTTGTTCTTCGTTCTTTAGTTTTTCTTAAATTCTAATTATTTTATCCATATCTATACTATCATTTCTAATATTACTGAGTCATTAAAACAATGCCTTTTAGGTTTCGTCCGGTATTTGTCGATCCCTTTTTCAATCATCGTCCGAAAAACCATACAAAAACCACGCCCAAACAAACACTTTGATATTAATTTATATATTAGTTCTTCTTAATACTTATTCTTGCATGTATTATCTTCATAAATTCATATTCTAAACAGAGTCCAGACACCGACCTCGCAGCTAAACGAAAACACACATTTATTTTATTTAATATCTATTGATCTTAAATCTGCTTTTTTGGTCTTCACTCATCCCTCTGGTTGCCTGGGCCATGATATAATCTTCAGTTTCATACATCTCCTTATTCTTGGGCATTTTTGCTGTGCCGTAAAGACACGGGAAATCGTAGCGACGTCAGCCGAGCGATAGTGGAGCTCTACCAGGCAATTAATCATGCCTCACTTCTTTTTTGGCCCCTTGTTTCATCCTGGCCGAGAGACGATAGCTGCCGAAGCGAGCGAAGTGAGCCAGTTGCGAGTGCGCAGCACTCGCTCGAAGGCAAGCCCTAACGCTTGCGTTAGGGAGGAGCGTAGCGACGTTGCTTGTGTTATATTTAATCTTTTTTATAGTTATCGTGCTGATAAATTCCAATTTCTACGGATAAATAATTTTTATAGAGTAACGAACATTAAAAAAAATTATAAAAAATAATTGGAAAAAAAAAAATTACCTTAGTAAATTGGGGTCGTGCGTAGTTTTTAATTAATTTTTTTCTTGTTTAGTTACCTCTTAAAATTTTAATTTTTCATAGAAAAGCCTATTTCAAGTCAGATTAAATTAACAAAAGAAATAAAATAGTATATAATCGTAAAATTGCCTTTCGAAAAAAAAAAACTCGCTTTAAGGTCGAAAAATTTATTTTGGCAAACATCATCCCGAGAAGTAAATAAGTTCGATTATTTTGTGCCCCGGTCGAAGCGTAAGTGGGGACCTTTCACGATTTTTTTACGTTCGATATTTTATTGAAGAATTTGAATTTTCGGATAATTGAGTGTATTAAGATTGTTTTATTTTTTTCTACTTTGTTTCTTAATTCTTCCTACATTTTTTTCATCATAACTTTATCCATGAACTTTTCGTTTTTTTTTCATCAAAAACGAATAGTGACGTTACGTAATTACGGCGAAGACGGCATCCTCGGAGTTATCAATCTGAGCTTGGCTTTCCTCTTACGCGTCACTCACCTTAATATAAATGCACGTTATCGATTACCGTATAAAAACGAATCCCTCGAAGGCGATCAAACGGCAATATTCAGGGATAACTTAATCGGTTAGAGTCTTATTAAAATTTAAAGATATATTAGTGCTTCTAGTGAACGTTTAATTCTGTACCGGCTTTAATAAGTGCCGACAGGTATAAGTTAAAATTGTGAAAAGAAAGATCAAAATTTTTCAGAGGTTCTGACACTTTTTGGCTAGCTGGATTTCGGATTTAGAACCCTGAAGTTATAAATTCGGTTCGCCTCGATGAAAACGTTCCTATTGGAATATTAAGTACGTCGTTAACGACGTTCGACAGCGTAAAAATGGATTCTAAGCGTAGAAGTCATTTATTGGGCTTTTTTAACGTCAAATCGTCACTACTATACTGACAGAGGACGTTCCAGAGGTAAAATGGTTGCGTCGTGCAATATTTTTTGTTATGATTCTGTGTTATTCTTTAATTTAGTTACCATTCTAGAAAGATTATTCACCGTCAGAAAATGGAAATTAAAGGGAGACGTAACTTAGTAAAAAAGAATTAAGTTATAAATAATTAAATAATAGTATAAGGGAACGATCACTAGCATAAATTTAGTGGATGAATTTAAGAAAATATGTTAAGATCGAGAGAAAGAAAATAATATCTCAAATCATGTGAATACTATTAATTAGCAATTCTTTACAGACTGTAATTCCAAGTATGGTTGATTTTGTGTTTTTTTTCGTGTGGTTTCTCGCTCTCGAGAAAAAACTCGCTATAGGAACGAAAAAAATTTATTTGTGCAACCTAATCTCCACGAAAAGTAGAGATTGAACCGTTTATGTCGGCACCACGAGTGAAGCCGTAGGAGGGTACCCGATTTAATATTTGTTCTTTCTTACGTTATGTCTTTTAAAGTGTAGCAAAAAAGAATCTGCTTCAACCAGCATAGAGTAAATCTGTCTTTAATGGTGAAAATTAGAAAGATGGTTTCAGAATTATGTCAAGTTCACATTAAAATTTACATTTGTTTAATAAAAGCACTCATACAAAACAGATTTTAGACTTTCAATTATAATATAATACAAAGTACAATTGCCCTCGGAAAAGAAGTGAAAAAACTCGCGTTAAGCGGAACGAAAAATGTCTTTAATTTTGCAAACATCTCCCGGAAACCTAAAATAAAAAAACAACTCTTATTTTTGGCTCCGATCGAGAGCGTAAGTGGGGACCTTTTAATTTCTTAATCGTCGATTGTTATATTAAGAATTTGATATTTCGGGTATTCGCCAACATTATCATCTAATTGTTTATTTTTCTGATGTTCTTAATTTTTCCTAATTTTTATCTGCTCTTATACTCTATCCAACTTTTGTTTTTTTTCCTCAAAATACATAGTGACGTTGCGTAATACCGAGAACATCGATCCTCGGGGGGATTCAAGTCGAGCCCGGGGTTTCCTCTACGCCCGGCGTCACATATATTAACTGATGCACCTTTCTCGATTACCAAAACGAATCTCGAATCGAATCAAACGCAATATTTTCAGTGGCATGAATATCGGTTAAGCTTAATTCATTGATGTATTTTAGTGAAGTTCGTATATCTGTCGCGTTATAATCGACGTGAGGTACATAAGTTAAAATTTGAAAAAAAAAAATTCAATTTTTCCGCGCAGGTCGGGACTTTTATGGATAGCGATTTCGATTAGACTTTTTGAGTATAACGGATTCTGATAAACGTCACTATTGGAACATCATTAATCTACGACGCTTAACGACGTTTCTCGATAAAGCGCTAAAAATTGATATTCGTAAAAACGTAACGTAGAGTTTATCTATATTGGCTTTTCTACGAAAACGTTCATTACTATGACGAGGACGTTTGCCTGTATAGACTTTAGCGGCGATTTTTTTTGGCTACACTGTATAAAAATTAATCGTGAAAAAAAATATATGTTAATAATGAAGAGTGTATGAAAACAACTCTCTCTCTCTATCACAGCTCTAACTTCTTCCACATTTTCGGAAGATGATGCAAAATAATAATTTGAATTTGTTCTTAAACGAGTTTTCTTTTCAATCTAGAGGAAACTGAAGAAATAAATTAGTTACGGGCAATCTAAGTATTGTAGAATGGTATTGCAATAAAGCTTATTCACATATCTTGGATATATTATTTTTTCTGTCGGTTCTTCAAATTTTTGCTTCTTTAAATTCTTAATTAAATGTTTATCATGATAAGTATTTGAATATATTTTATGTATATACAGTTTTTTTTATAGTTTAGTCCTCCTCTTAGAATATCCAGTTTTCTAGCGATAAATAAGTTTTTTATAGTAATCAAATTAAAGAAAAAATAATACAAAAACGAAAATATTGCACGAACGTTCGCTCAAAGCCTATAGGAAAAGGGGGTCGTGCGTAGTTTTTATAAATTAATTATTGGTTTAGTATGACCTCTAAAAAATTGATTTCATATGAAAATTCTGAATTTTAAGGGATACTAAGATTGAAACGAAAATAATATAGTATAAAGTACAGCTTCGCCTTGAAAAAAACTCGCTAAGGACAAAAAAATTTATTTTCACATCTCCGAAAGTAAAAAGTATTCGTATTTTGGTGCCCCGATCGAGAGCGTAAAGTTGGGGACTTTAAGTAGGATTGTTTGTTTATTGTTTAGGCTTGGGTATGTGTATTGTTTTTTTATTTATAGGAAATGTGAAATAGATTCTGTCGTGTATTTTGAGGTACAACAAAACTTTTTGTTCGTCCTTTTTATTATCTAATATCTCTTCTACGTTCTTCCTAATTCTGCTTGACCATCTATTGTTTAACTTTTCGTTTTTTTTCATCAAAATTAACTGATAGTGACAGTTTCGTATTCACCGAACGACCCTCGGAGTGAAATTAACTTATATTACGCAATCCTCTTTACTAGGACTTAGATTCCGTTTTCTTTTTTTTTGGTTTCTCTCGGGAAAAAAAACTTGCTTAAGCGAAACAAATAAAATTTTAATTTGGCGACCATCTCCCGAAAGTAGAGAGTAGGAACGTATTTTGTGACCCGAGGTGAACGGTAGGAGGTATTCCGTTTAATATTTTTGTTTTACGGTTAATTGGTTGAAAGTGTGCAGCAAATTAATCGCCTCATTAGACCTATTAGGTAGGGTGGTGTGTCGTAGTTTTTTTATAATTAGATTTTTGTTAGTTATTATCTCGTCAACAATTATTTTTATTATATATTTCTCTACCTTATTACAAACATATTTACTTTAAATTACTTAATATTAATTAATATATATGACAAAGTAAACATGTTGCGTTGCCTTCGCAAATAGATGTTCCTCTACACATACGACATGTCATGTACTATTTGCAAAACAAATCTCCTCCACATTATGCTAGCAAAGTCACACATTATTTAAATGGAACCTTTCCCGATTCTCAGAGAATGAAACGGTGTAAAGTTTTTGGGTGACCTTTAAGAGTTTTTTTACTATTTGATAAGTATTTATATTAAGAATTGATAATCAGGTTTTCTAACATATCTATTAAATGTTATATTTGTAACTGCATCATGTTGGTCTATAAGAGTTTTATCACTCAGATTAATGATGATCATTATTACCGTTGATTTTCCCTGAGAACTTCTTCGTGTTTTGCGTTTCTTCAATCACTAGGATACATAGTAGACGTTAACGGTGAATTACCAATATAGAGAGATCGGAGTTCTCCTCCGTATATAGGCTCAAAAATTCGAGCCTGAAGTATTACACTCTAGCTGATCTCGCAAAGCGATTCGACGGCACTAATAGGCATATATTATATTTCTAAGGACGTTTCTCGAGTATCGCCATAACTGATCGTTTATAAAAAGCGCATGTATTCTGAAAGAATCAAAATTCTGATCTACATTAATATATTTTCAAGAGAATAAAACAACTGCAGAAGTAGGTGAACTTAAATCTAGTTTATTTTTATATTATAGGTCGATATGGTATATTATTATTATCACTGATTTTCTTTGTAGTGAAAAAAAAAATTCGTAATGTATTAATTCGTTATAGCGTTAACACCATTGAGAGGATACTGTGATAGCGAAATAAAAATCTTCCATATTTGGATTCACGGAACGGAATCGTACTTTTGAGGATTTTATAGGACGATTTTATATTATATCTTGTTTGAGATTATTGTGTAACACGGTTCCGTGAAACGTCGCGCGTACACTCATTGGAACGTATTAATAACTGCTAACGAATATAAATAATCTGAGTCAAAACAAATCTTAAAGGTCCCCACTTACGCTGTTGCGATCGTAGCACAAAATAACCTAACTTATTACTTCGCTTCGCGAGATGTTGCAAAATACATATTTTTTCGTTCTTTAAGCCGTAGTTTTTTTTTCGGAGGCTCGAGAAGGCGAAGTGTTATTAATATACAGTACGTTTATTTATTTTTGAAATTTTTAGCTTTCATTTAAAAATCAAGTTTTCTACATGAAAACATTAATTGTGTTATGAGCGGCACGACTAAGAGAATCGATAAATGTCAATTGTAATGGTTGTGTATTGGAGTGTTGGGTGTGGTTTGTGCATATTTTTTATTTATTTTTTTTAAGATTTAGTTGACACTAATAAAAACTTTATTTACCAAAGATAGCCTATTTAAAAGAGACTAAACTATAAAAAAAAAATTAATATACAAAAAAATATAGCTATAGAAACATGAAATAAATGAATTAAAAAATTTTAAGAAAATTAAGAACGAAGAAAAAAATAAATACTCCAATGATGTCTTAATCAGTCTCAACGACTGATTCTATATATTTAGCAAACGTACCTTCTACATACGTGTACGGAATGAGTGTATTCTTGCCGGGTAAGAGCAGATATTTTTTTATTTATTTTTTTTCATTCGCTTCTTCTCGGACCGGAAGAGGGAAAAGAATAAACTGTGTCGCGTTTAAGGAACAAATATGGATATTATTTTGCATCAATATACGGTCCTTCGTGGAGGCGTAAGAGTCGGCCACCAGCGACACTGCCGAAAACGAATGGAAGTAACCGCTTAATTATGGTCAGCGTAGCTCGTGGGCCCCGATGAATAGTCGTTCCTAGGGCGAGGGTTTAGCCATATGTAGTCGTTAATATTGTTGTCTTTATATTACCGTTAATGCTATTTGCTGAAAGTGTAGAGCAGGGGCCAGGAATCGAAAATATCGCGGTCAAGTACCGGAGCGCCTACGGCGAGCAACGTCCTCGTCTGCGATATGAATAGATGAGCACATGGCTCTGGAGACATTGACA
>JABUQX010014290.1:25000-30000 GCA_015478945.1 Trachelipus rathkii
TAATAATATATAATAATAAATAATTAATAATAATAATAGTATAATGATAATAATACTAATAATAATAATAATAATGAATAATAATATAATAATTAATAATAATAATAATAATAATAATATAATAATAATAATAATACTAAAATATAATAATAAAATAATAATAATAAAGATCAAAAATAATTAATATACAATAAACAATAATAATTTACTACTAATGTAATAATAATAATATCATAATAGATATAATAATAATTAATAACTAATAATAAATAATAATAATAATAATAATAATAATAAATAATAATAATAATAATAATATACTAATAAAATATAATAATAATAATATTTTATTTTAATGCAGGTTTATTGAATATTTTCACTTAAATCGTTGATATTTTAATTAAATCAATCAAATAAGTAGACGGGCAGTATTACGTTCCAAATGGGAGAGGATATATATAGTAATATATATATAAAAATATATGATATATATATATATAATATATATATATATATATATATATATATATATATATATATATATTTATATATATATATAATATATATATAATATTATAATATTATATATATATATATATATATATATATATTATACACTATATAATAATATTAAATATATTAATCTAATTAATATATATATATATAATATATATATTCATAAATATAATAATATATATATATATATATTATATAGATATATATATATATATATATAATAATACTTATATATATATAATATTTAATATATTTATGTATATGATATATAATATATATATATATATATATATATATATATAATATATTATGACTATATATATATATATATATATATATATTATATATATATATATATATATCATATATATATATAAATATATATAATATATATATAATTATATATATATATATATATATATATATATATATATAATAATATAAGTATATATAATAATATATAATATATATATATACATATAGTTATATTTACACGATCATAATTTAACAAGAGAGAGAGAAGAGAAAGAGAGAGAGGAGGAGAGAGAGAGAGACGAGAGAGAGAGAAGAGAGAGAGAGAAGAGGGAGGAGAGTAAGTGAGAAGGAGAGAGAGAGAGATGAGAGAAGAGAGAAGAAGAGAGAGAGAGAAGAGAGAAAGAGAGAGAGAAAGTGAGATTTTATAATATTTTTTTAAAAACAATTAATAAATGACATCCTTGATTGCTGTTAACATTTTTAAAAGCAAAACCAAATGTAAAATATACACCTTATTGAACAGCATATTACCATTTAAATATAATAAAACAAAAGAAAAAAATAAAATATAAATCTTTTTCTTCCTTTAATATAGTCCAAACTTTCAAATTCTGACAATTACTTTTTTTTTCTTTTTTTTCTTTCTTCTTGTTCTTTGCGCATGTATGATTGAAAGGCTTTTTATCTTCCATCTTTCCTGGCACAACAATGTTAGTCTCCCTCTCATCTCTTCTCTCTCTCTCTCTCTTCTCTCTCTTCTCTCTCTCTCTCTCTCTCTCTTCTCTCTCCATCTCCTCTCTCGTTATGTGTTTTCAACGTAATCTATAATATTCTTATATTACTGAATGTTAAATTAAAGTTTATTGTTAATACTTGCCTAAAAATATATTTTTAGTTTTTAAAATTTTATAAAAAAGATAAGATAGATAGATAGAAGATAGATAGATAGATAGATAGATAGATAGATGATTAGATAGATAGATAGATAAGATAGATAGATTAGTAGATAGATAAGAAGTAGGGAAAAATTTGCATTTTCTTTTTGGTAACAAAAATGAATAACAAGAGAAAAATACATATGAAGTTTCTGCATACATACATACATGACATACATACATACAGTACAATACATACAACATACATCATACATACATACATACATACATACATAACATACATGACATACATATACAATACATACATATACATACATACATACATTACATACATACATACATACATACACTAACATACATACATCAATACATACATACATAACATACATACATACATTAAACAAAAAATAAACATACATACATACATATATATTTTATTGTTGAGGAAAATTTAATAAACTAGGGAGCAGATACAACTAATACAGTTACATACACACTTAAACGCCCCACCCCACTTAATAAACACACTCTATGACATACATACAAAACATTTAAAAATGCACAATACATCTATCATTTATTACCATTAATCCGAGAGGGATAGTCATAATAGTCATTATAAATGAAGATCAATAAATAACACAGAATTTGATTGATTAATAGGATTTTGAAAATGGACTAAATTCACGAGCAACGTTGCAATTATTTAAATCGTAAGCCTGGCTGGAAATACGTTCTCAACTAATCAGTTTATATTAATTTAGTTTTACCATGGAGCCGAGAGAATTTGCTACGCTTTGCCTACGCCCGCTCGATACTTTGGCGAACTCCATTACTTTTATCAATGTCATTGTCAGATAAGATTTGTGTTATGGAAATTGATTTAATTGGATAAAAAATGGGATTTGATATAATTAGAAAAAAAATAAACACTCGCTTTATTTGAATTTATTGCGAGTGTACGAGCCTCTATTTATATTTTTATTTTAGAAATTATCTGATTTATTTGGGTGGTTGATTGTTTGTCTGGTGTATCTTAACTGAGTATTTAGGTCTTTTGTGTGTGTAGTTGTGTGTGTGTTGTGGGGATGGGGGTCCAGGGTGGGGCGGTGCCTTGGTTCTGTTTATTTTCAATTATGTCTGAATGTTTCTTATCAAATCGGATCCAATTAACTCTCTGAGAGTCTTCATAGTTTTATAGTTTTTCTGTCTTTATTTTCCGTCTATTATTATAATTTGTTCTCTTATTTAAAACTTAATTATTGCAAATTATTGATATTAATATTTTTGATTTAATTGCAATTAATATAATTTGTTGATGGAATAATTTATACTTTTTGACATAATATTAATTATTATATGTGTGTGGACGATCTTAATATAAATTTAACCGAATAGTTGCGTTTCGTACATCGGAACTTCTCTGACCAGTTAAAAAAAAGTCTCACGTTTCATCTCGATAAAGGGAAACATCCGTGTAGTGCAAAATTTATATATATTAACAAAAATAAAATTTGCAATAATAATAATAATAATAATAATAATAATAATAATAATAATAATAATAATAATAATAATAATTAAATTAATAATAATAATAAAAATAATAATAATAATAATAATAATAATAATAATAATAATAATAATAATAATAATAATAATAATAAATAATAATAATAATAATAATAATAATAATAATAATAATAATAATAATAATAATAATAATAATAATAATAATAATAATAATAATAATAATAATAATAATAATAATAATAATAATAATAATAATAATAATAATAATAGTAATAATAATAATAATAAAAGTTTCTTGTAAATAACAAATAAAATTAATAATAGTTATCAAATAAAATTTTTATATGGACCTTTTTCATTATTTTTTTCTGTTATTTTTTAATATTTTTTAATCTACCGGTAGTAAAAGATGATAACATTTGAATACAAATTCATGAAGAAAAGTATCATAAAACCTGTTATGAGTATTTTTGAAGACTGAAGCCTGGGTTTTAAATTATTTTCGAAAATTAAATTATTATTTCCCAAAAGAACAAATTTTTGAAATTTTGATGCATCAAAATATTAATTTTATAATTTTGCAGTTATTAAAATTTTAGTTATTTGAAGAACACACTCAATAACAACCTAGTTGCTAATTCAACAATACCAAACAGTACATAACTTATCCACAGAAACATGAAAGTAGCAAAACTTGACCTATCCTAATATAAACTAACCTAGCCTAAAAATAATAAAACATAACCTAACCTAACCTAACCTTAAAAAAAACAAAATTTAACTTAGTTTTAAGTAAAATAAACTAATCTTAATTAACCTCTCAATAGAGTTACCTAAGAACTGTTTACCATTTGTTATTCACCCTTACCACCTTTTTTTTTTTAAATAAAAATATATAGGTACCTTAAAATATTATAAGTCAATCGTAACAAAGTATATTTTAAGTTCATACATAAAATTATTCATTCTTTAAAAATATTTTCCCAAAAAGTAATAAATAATTAATAATAATAATAATAAATAATAATAATAATAATAATAATAATAATAAAATAATAATAATAATAATAATAATAATAATAATAATAATTAATAATAATAATAATAATAATAATAATAATAATATAATAATAATAATAATAATAGATAATAATAATAATAGTATACTAATAATAATAATAATAATCAATTAATAATAATATAATAATAATAATAATATAAAATAAAACATGCATAAATCATAATAATAAATGCATAAATATAAATTATGTAATAATAATATTAATAAATTAAATCATAATGCTAAATACATAATAAAATAATAAATAATAATAATAATAATAATAATAATAATAATAATAATAATAATAATAATAATAATAATAATAATAATTAATAATAATAATATAAAAAAAATAATAAATAAATAATAAATAATAATAATAATATATAATATAATAATAATATATTAATATATAATAATAATAATAATAATAATAATAATAATAATAATAATAATAATAATAATAATAATAATAATAATAATAATAATAATAATAATAATAATGATAATATCAATTTACAAATAACTGCGTATAAATCAGAAAATAAGTTACATTAATAGACACTATCTAAAATAGAAGGAAAAAATCAATAAATCTATCAAAACAATCAGAGAGTTGATTGGACACGATTTGAGAAGAAACATTGAAACAGACTGGAAGATAAACGTAGCCAATCAAACACAGCAATTATTTATTAAATTAGGATTTGCCGAGGCAAACAATCAAACACATATAT
>JABUQX010014290.1:32500-45000 GCA_015478945.1 Trachelipus rathkii
CAAAAATTAAGAGAAAAAAAAGCAGCCAGACTTCATAACATTTATCTTTTTAGAAATATAAATAGTTATTGGAACCTGTTTCATTTTTTCCTTTTTTTTTTTTTTTTTTTTTTTTTTTGTGGATAATTTCTTAATTCTTTTCTGTACTTTATACCATTTAAAATATATTCAATGTCTGTTTTTCATATCCAATTCCTGTACTTGTGAACGGTGCTTTGTGTAACTACATTTACTGCAGCTCAACACCCTGGCTGTGGCATGGAACAAAGGTGTGTTTGGCTAATATATAAAATGTTTTATTTTCGTCAATTGTTAAATACTTTAAAATGGGTGGCTGGGTGACTGTTTCCTTTATCCAATCAATTATGTTTGAATAATTCTTCGCATTAAAGTTTAGTATTTTTGATAGTTTAAAAACTCTTGCATTGGAATTCCTTGTTTATGCTTGAATAATTCGTTGAACAAATAAATCTCTTACTGTATCTCTTTTCTTACGCCCGCTAGCATTGCAAGTAATACATTCACATTATGAGCAAAATACTAGTTGTTTCTTAGAACAGGCTCCATAATCATAGCATATTTTTTGTCCACGTCTTCAAGTAGGCACAACAGGTACCAAAGATTACTTTCAGCATCAATTGCCTGTGGATGTGATTTTATCCAAAACCACCTTAGTGCTATACTTTTATTATTTATATTTACTAGATTTTGAAGAGCTTTGCTTTAAGTTTTGTGGAAATGTATAACCATAAGATCCTGTTTGCTTTTGTTTGCCATCTGGCATGACGAAGGGTACTTGGAGATTTCTTAGCTAATGAGGGCGATATATTCCCTGATTTCATACTAATACACAATTTCATACAAATATTTTTTGGAGTTGCTAATTTGCTTAACGATATCTTCGGGGATCTTTTCAAGGTTGCTGTTTACAGGTTCAAGAACAACTATCTCCAGCTTATGGTACCCTTAAAGGTTTTTGGTCCTGATATTTGTCCATTTGCGTATGAATGGAAGTTCAGCTGCATTTAAGAAGCAAATTAACCACTGTATAACTTTCCATATATATATTTCAATCATTCTCAAAACTCCAGCAACTCTTCCAGTGTTAACTGGGTCTCATCGCAAAGAAGTAGCTTTAAGGGAAATCTCGCTATTAGAATCAATTAAAAAAGTTATTATTTCATCAGTAATACATCGGACCTTTTATTCACTTATATGATAAGGGGCACCTTAATATATATATAAATATATAGTATAAATCTAATGGAAGACGTTTATAAAAAGAACACCTGCGTTTGCCTGGACGCGACGGCGCTATTATTTTGCGCAAAAATGTCGTTGACACCGCTCATCAATTTCTACACGAAAAGATGCAAATACGACCTCGATGATAAAAAGTTTGCTTTATGGAAGTGCGACGGAGAGGAGATAAACGCGAACGATGATGGATTTCGAGAAAATAATATACCGGATTCATTTTTAAAACACATTCCAGAGCGCTCAATGCTCGAGGAGTATATTTTCACCAATTTCTTAAACTACAAACCCGAAGAGGAATCCAAATTCCTGGCTTACGATTACGAGACGAAGAAGAATATTCTCAGCTTCCATAATCGGGAACAGCGACAACAGCAGCAGCAGCAGCACGGGAGGCGGCGGCGGCGTCTCGGGGATCTGCACGATCATTTTCTTTCTAGTTTTTACTTTTATTTCCTATGGCGATTCGCCGAAGATTTAAAAAAATCTCTAAAGTTCGATTCAGACTCGAATGACGCGATCAAATATTTAATTTTTTTCATCGATAGAGGATATATCGGGCTCAAAAAGCAGGAACGAGAGAAAAGGAAATTGAAACGTTCGAAATACGGTAGAATCGATAGATTATCAGTGTTGTTAAAAGGTATAATGGAAAGGAATATCAGCGGTGATGGAACATCGTTGTCGGCGGAGGCGGTCGGTAGCGTATATAGAATCCCCGACCAGTATTTGGGCACGGTTTTAAAAATGGTTTGCGAGAAAATTCCATTTTGGTCTCTCGTAAAATTTTTGCAAGAACCGTACATAGCGTTATTCCTTATCATACATTGACGTATAACTATATATATATATAGTATATATATATATATATATTATCTTATTAATACTATACCTCTAATAAATATAAGATAAAAAGCGTTATACTATAGTCGTGATTACTGATATCAAAATATATTTATTTATATATATATATTAACTATATAACAGTATTTAATAACGTATATAATATACGGTAATATGTATATTATATATATACAGTAATATATATATAAATGTATTAAAATATATGATATTTATATATATAATATTATTTACCATAATATTATACTATATATATATCTATATGAGTAACTCATAGATAATATATAACGTAGATAATATAAATATATTATTTAATAGGTATGCTTTACGAGTAATATTATAATACGATATTAGTAAATTATCTATATATATTAAAGTATATATAGCGAGCAATAGAGTCAGATACCCTATATACTAGTAATCGTCAGAAACGGTGATCGCTTTTAGGGAATGGTACAAAGATCAAAAGCTCTATATAATTATATCTATATATAGAAATATATAAGGAAACAAAAATAACTTACTTCATTCAGCGCGTTTTTAATATAAATCGAAAATATAATAGTATAAATATAAATACGAATTATAATGTCATAGGCTATAATTATAAGTATTATTTTGTAATATATAAGATATATAATTATTATTATTACGTTACATGTAATAATTATTAAAAAATTTTCACATACTATGTACTATATATATATATATATCAATATTATCACCGGTATAATATACTTTATAACCTTACGAAGAAAATATAGACGCTTATAAGATGATATATATACTATATAAGAATTATATATATATGTAGAGATATATTATTATTATAATAAAATATTATATATATATATAATAGATATTAACGAGATAGGTAATATATATATGTATATAATTATATTAGTTGTATAGTATTTCGAACTAATATATAGTGAGATATTATACTAATATATATTCATTAAATTTAATGTTAATGTCGGTGCAGTGATTAAGTTTTATATAATATTATGTTATTATTTATATAATAACGTAAGTATATATGGCGAAGCTAACGTTGAAATCGTCATTATTCTCACATTTTCTCTTGCGGAGTGAGAGTGTGAGTGAGAGTGTCTTCTCATTTTTATGATATATCGCTCGTTTTATATATATCGGTTAACATCCTTTTAGTGTTGGTTATTATTCTTATCTTTCTATGCTTTTTTTAAGGTTGATTATTGTGTATATATCAATATTCCTTCTACTAGATTGTGTTCGTGAATTAATTAATTGGATTTTTACAAGTTCTTTAATTATATAAAGTGTTTAGAGGTTCAAAGTAGCATTGAGAATTATCATTTCCATTTAGACGTCATACTCATCGCTATATAATATCGAACACATCATGCAATTGTGCCTGACATCAGTGATAAGTTTAATCGTCTCAATTGTGCATCAGATCATGGATATTGGGAGATTCCTTGGTACGTACGTTTTACTTTTAAATTGAATAAAATAGATATTATTATAATGTGTATATTTGTAGCTCTAAACGTAGTAATGTTTAGTAACACTATGATTTTCACTTGTCCACTATGAGGGTAGACTATCAATTTAATAAAAATATTTGGTGCTTCAGTTCAGTCAGGACACAGTAAATGGAGAGGTGGGTCTTCAAATTCATAGTGGCAGCTACGTACTATATAATGTTTTCTAGATCTAAAAACGAGTCTTTGAATGTTTAGTGATAACATTACTTCGATGCCACTATGACCATTTGTTGACAGATTTTACAGCTAGTACTAACATTACCTATATTTTATATATAATAGGGCAATAGGTATAGAAGGTTAATACTGATAAAATAAAAAATAAAAATATTATACCTAAATAGTTAGGTATTATATATTTCATATTATATATATAACTAACTCATACATATGGTGAAATATTTAATAAATTAATATGAATATAATATTATTATATATTATATAAATATAACAGAAGTAATTATTATATTTAATTCAATTTATGTAGTTTGCAGTAAATTTGATAGATAAAGGATCAGAACTGCACTGATAGATAGAATGAATGGGTTGCCGGTGAGACAACGAAGAGATACGAATTCACATAGAAGGTTATCGTAAATAGTACTACTCATCGCTTCTGAGCGGCTATGATGATATTTTAACCCACACACTAAATCATATACAAAGACATCCACAGCACCTAACGCACGAAGTCACAGTTACTGGGTTCCCATGAATGTCGGTATCCTTATTCTGCATTTCACTAAGATGACGTCACGACGAAGATATGACTTATAGTGTTAGCGGTACACGTTGGACATTATAGTCTATGATTTCGAATTGTGTTTTTCTGTTCTATCGAGAGGAAAATGAAACAGTTACTATAGGAAATGAGTGTTTTTGGAATCCTCATCACTATAGACCTATGTGGCACTTTCTTTTTTCAGATGTCTGTCGCAATAAAAGAGAGTCCTAAAGAGGAAAATTCAATTTCAAGCAGGTATCAAAAACTCTGCACTAGTCACGACTTGGAGTGACATTAGCACTGGCTCATCTATGAACAAACCATAATAATAAGGATAGCATTTTGCAAAGATATTAATGTATATATTATATTTGACCAACCAAATATATAAAGTTTGGACAGGGAGATACCCATAGAGTATTACTTTTTAAAAAATATTCAGTCCAGTTAACTGCCAATGATAAAAAGAATCAAAAAGCGGTTTGTAAAGAGAAGACATACAAAAACACAGAAGATAGGCATAATAATTAATCGCTGTATGAAATAGCTAGAGCAAGAAAGAATAGGTTCCTAAATAAAGGAACGTGCCGGTAGAACAGTAACATTTAACTCAGTATTTCAAAGAAACTCAGCAGACTAGAATAAAGAAAAAATATTATCGCACATATATAATTTTATGTTGTGGCACACACGATTGAGTGAAATTTTCTGGTGGCGTGCTGCTACGGGGGTGTTAAACGCATCAGAGAGAGTAAGCATATGAGAGAAAGTGTCGCTGCAATTGATTTGAGTGCTTATACTAAGAATATGAATCCCTGAGGAGATCAGAGATATTGAAAAACCATTTTGAAAGGAGAATATATTAATGCTATTAATAAATTAGATGCGATATGATTTTTGAGGTTTTTAAAACGGCCATGACTCTTTTGCCCCAATTATGACATTCGAAAGATTAGATTTAAGTTACTTCAAGTCGCCTTTTCGTTTTGAAATTTGTTAATTAATAATGATCAAACCGCTGATTCTATTTGCGAGAGTGGAAAAATTGAGGTCCCATAAGGTTGCGCTATTATCGTAAATAGAGTCCGATTGGAAGTGTCTTCAATAGAAGAATTTTATTGGCTTTGTAGAATGTGAAAGCGATAGAGCTGCAAAACTTATTTGCGAAAGCACATTGACGATTTATAGTTCACGGAGAGAGACGGACACAGAAGGAACTGGGATCCCGAGATTGCTGTGTGCTTTGAGTGTGTTTCGTGGATGCGCGCTGTCTCTAGCTGCCGAATGTTCGAAAGGCAATGAAAGGAAGTGTCCATATACAATTATTATCGAGGCGGAAAACGTATATTCCAAAGGGGGTCATTGTTCTTAATGTCATTGCACTCTTGCACACGAAACTAAAATTTAGCAGTAATATGATGTTGACCACACAATACAAGAAATCGCAATACTGAGTAGGAGAACTAAATAAAGGACATTGATTTATACGGAGTTCTTTCGTCGTGTCGGGTGCTCTGAGACAAGTGAAACTTAAGTGAGTCACATAACATCCGAATGCCCTAGGTGTTCCAGACAGCAGATGGTCTGAGACAAAAACAGCTAAGTCGCATTAGAGTTAAGGAGCACTTTGTACGAATGCATGCATAGCATTAGAAATTCTCTTCAAGATTGAAGGAAATACGGACAAAAGACAAGAAGTACTTCTCTGAGAGATGAGTGTGAGGAGTCGGATACAATTGTAAGTCGTCATATTACATGATATATGGAGCTATTTTGAATTATTTCTGTATTCGTTCCGATAATACTCGTGTCTGTCGATATATATTTTATGTATTGTCTCTTGCCAGCATGCCTCACCAGTTGTAATGACTTCTGCAATCCAGACCGTGATATTCGTCAAAACCTTGTCAGCCTTACATCTCACAGTAATATGTGGAGACAGATAGTTAGGACCAATCGACGAAGAGATGAAGGATAAGTAAATTCAAGCGATGAATGTGTTAAATATATAGTAATCAACTACACGCATGAGAGTAACTGGGACCTTAGAGTTCTGATATAACCTGAAGAATTTGTTGGATAGGTACAGACAGGCACCGATGCAAGCACGACATCGCAGGTAACAAATCCACGCACGGAGGCTTCTGGAGAAAAGATCCTTAATTAACTTCCTTATTCGATGGATTCTAATAACCTCTTCTTGTGGATTAACCCGTTTTTTCCTACGTTAACACCATACACGCTGCTTATGCATTTGGACATTCTTACACCATTTCCACAGTGGCTTACTCGTCATACACAATTCGATGAGTCTTAAAGGAAAAGACAGCTTTATTTTATAGTTTTTTTACCACTTAGAATGCATAGAAGAAGAGCTATAACTTTGGTACAAAATTTGGGGAAGGACAAGAGATACTGAGTAGTGAAGAAACTAAAAAAGATCTTTGTTGTCTCCCACACTCCTTAAAGGAAGACTGATAGCTTATCTTACTCCGTAAAACGACGAAAAAAAGGACTTACTGATGATCACTACTCTGCACAACTATGCGAGCCACCAGAGAGTAGAACACGACTTTCGTACTACTGCTGAAGGATCTAAGACGGCTGCGGAGTACTGACTATTGGTAGACGGACAAGTTAAAAACGGACTGGCTATGATGGAGAGGCGTACACAATGACATAACTTTGTGTTGACAATTTATTTATTTATTTAGAAAAGAGAGTAGTTTGAAAGTAATTTGCGATCTGATTACCCCAGAGAAATTACTTATTATTAAATGAGACATACATCTTTGCAATACTTGGTAATATTAACGTGAAATTTCACTATTCATTGCATAACGTTGTTATTGACGTGATTTCTAGGGAGTGGTTTAAATAGACATAGAATTTTTAAAGTATTAATCCTTTAATTATCCATTACAAATATTTCTAGTTTTATGTCTAATCTTATGTGTTATATGAGGCTGATATAGATATATAGGATTATTTATATGGTACTATAAGTAGCTATACCTATGAGTATATACGCTATATATATATATTATACTAATAATATAATATATAAAGTACTGAGTATATGATCATAGCTTCAGGTATACGGTAGTAATGAAGAATGCATAATTTTAACGCTTGGCCAATCAAGTTGTAAATTGTCACCAATAACCTACACCCTATATGTTAATGTTTTCACGCATGCTAGGTATACGAAATCCTGGATCTAGCAGTGGACAGTAGAAGTATCTCGTTTTCTCCTTTTGTTTCGACGAACGTAGTGGTCAAACACATGCACGCTCATTGTGCTAGGTCCGGAGTTCGTATCCTAGCATGGGCTGAATAAATACATTTAGGGGGTATTTTACAATTATATGAGTATATTTATACGAGTTACTAATTCTTATAAAAGCTCTATCACAAATTTTAGAAACGCTGCCCCACACGAGCTTGCTTATGAATGCTTGGCGACGCCACCATGTATAAAAAGGGTAACTACCTTTATAAATAATTATAGAAAATATATCGAAAAGCACTAAACATCCTACTTAATATTTTACGCTACATTCATATCTTTTCACACGAAGTATAACCGTTATTTTTCGTAGCATCCTGGATATATATATATATATTAATATATGAGTGAGTGAGTATATCGCTGAATAGAGAATAATTATATAAGAAGATATATATCCAAATAGGCGTATAATTATCATGATATATAGCCAGATATAACTATTATAGTAGTATTATATATTACATAATTACTAATTATATTAATTATATTATATATTATTATTAACATAAGCTAACGTTGTGGTGGTGGTGTTATAAGTTCTCTGGGAAAAGGCATGTGTGTAGAGATTATTATTATTACTTATTATTATTATTATTATTATAATATTATTATTGAGTTATTATTATTAGTATATATATATGTATTTATTAATTAATATTATTATCTCATTATTAGTTTTTATGTGATTATATATTATTATTATTATTATTATTATTATTATTACGACATTATTATTATTTATTATTATATTATTAAATATCTATTATTATATATTATTATTAATTATATATTATTATTATTAATTTTATTATTATTATTATGTGCTCCTGCTAGTCTTTCCATTTACAAATGCCCAACCCAATTTTCTCAATTACTCTAAATAAAAAGTAATTAAAATAATCTTCTTGACTTTCTTCTTTTAAATTAATTTAACCAACGAAATTTCGAAACAAACAACTAAAAGCTTCAAAATATTATTATTATTATTATTATTATTATTATTATTATTATTATTATTTTTATTATTATTATTATTATTATTTTATTATTATTCATTATTATTATTATTAATTATTATTATTATTTTGATTATTATAAATACGATCATTATTTTATTAATTATTATTATGCAGTGTTCTGAAACGTGGTTAAATCAACGAATATATATATATATATATATATAATATATATTATATAGGCTTATATATATATATATAGTATATAATATATATATAATATACTATATATATATCGATAGATTTATATATATATATATATATATATATATATATATATATATTCTATATATAGAACTACCTATATTTATATATATATATATATATATATAGTTATATATAGAATAGAACTTAGTGATATAATAGAGTAATATAATTATTAATATTACACCTATTATACTATATATATATTATATTATTATTAATCAATCTTCTAGGGGTATGAGACTAGTATATATATATATAGAATATATATATATATATATTATTCCTAATATAATAATTAATAAATAATATATATAATATAATATTTATATAATATATAATATAATAATAATATATATATTATATATATCTAATATATATTATATATAGTATAATATATGTATATATACTAATATATATATATATATATATATATATATATATATATATATTATAAGTATCTTCAGAATTTCTCTTCTTCGCGTATCTTAAAATTGATTAGTGTTTGGAAGGGCTTGTGGGTTCGCCCTTGTAAGGAGTACGCGGTCCACACACACTCTCTTAGAAGGAGAGTCTGGGGCTTTTCGTCTTACTAACTCTCCCTCTACCCACCGAATTGTTGCTCGTCCCTCTCTTTATTCTAATCGTAATTACAAGGGGACACTTGCCATTCCCAACTTTTCACTCGCATACCTCCTCCATTGAGAAGGGTTCGTGTGACACGCATTTCTACTCTGGCTCATCACTTTCCTTATTCAACTCTCTGACTCCACCAGGCTTACCCGCTAATGGGCTCAACTTGTGAATTGGTACTTCACTGGTAAAGCCCTGGAAGACATTCCCTTTATCTATTTTCCTAACTAACCATTATCTTGCCCACTTTCAAACGCAGGGTATGGGGCATGGCGGTCTTTAAATTTGATCTGTCTCAGAAACTTACCCCAACTCTGGGGCAACTCTGGGGGAATTGGATAGGCCTTTGATATTCGACGAACAAAGATAAAATATATATATATATATATATATATATATATATTATATATATATATATAAGATGACGGCAGGGCTAATCGGTGAGTGATTATTTGTCCGGAGGAACCGGATTTTCATTAGTATGTAAGGATCTAACAGATATCACGCCAAAGGTGAGCTTATTATAGTCCGGTGGTATAACCCTAATATAGTAATGAAGCAACTACTACGCGTGAGCAATCTGAGATATAATGCGATCACTTAACGGAGTCAGATATATATAGTATTATATATATATAGTAATATAATATATTATCATATATATTATATATACTAATATATAATAGTTATATATATATATATATTAAAAAGGTTTTATTGGTTTTTAGAACGTAACCAGTCTTCACCTTCTTCTCTAAGAAAAGGAATAAATGATTCGCAAATCGCATACACTGTTTACATTTTAATTCATGATGCGTCGGAAGTTAATGATGAAAGAATCCTTTGCGAGCCTGATGCCAAATTTCAATGTTTTGGAAACTTCCTAAGACATATTTCTAGGGCGAGAGAAACTTGATGTTGTGTTTAATTCCAATTTATGCCAAGAAGGAAGAGACATACCAATAAATGTACAATATTGAATATGAATAAACAGGTTTATATTGAAGATTAGAGCGAGTCACTAATTTTCCGACAAACTTGATTGGAGGTGTATCGCAAGGTTAAATATTGTCTATGGGGTGGATGAAAACGTTATTCAATGAAGTAATCAAGTCCTGAATAATGACGTAAGAAACGGAACGAACATCTCTACAGAGACGGAGTGAAGAAATTGTGGATGCAGTCCAGAACCTGGTGGGGGGGGTGAGGAAGAGTGCAGAGTTTTATGTCACAGAGGTTGGGATTTCACATGGTATATACGATTTTAAGTGAACATCTAAGTCTCAGAAAGCTTTCTGCTCGATGGATGCCAAAAGGCGATGCGCAAGGAACAGCTTTCACAGAGAACTACGTGTCTTTTGACGCAGATATTAACGCCAAGCAAGGAAGATTTGAATGCATCGGATTATCAGGGTTTTTAGACCTGAATTCATCAATTTTATCCAGAGGAAACAAAATTCAGCCAAAGCACTGACTTTAGAGGAACTCTAAGGGCATGTAAAATTCAAGACGGAGATGTTGGCAATATTGACTTTCGCTGAAGCAAGCAGATGATAATTGCAGACTTTATGATAGGGTAATGAAAAAATTATGGTTGCTATTGGTAAAAAAAATTATTGAAAGTAGCTTCGAGGGATTTATGTTCAACCATGACAATTCTTGCCACATTCTTACGCGAGACGGCCAGGATATTCGACAATTGCTCAATATTTGATGAGAAATACCATATCGCCTCCATCCCCATGACATATCTTTCAACTTCGGACTTTTTTTTTTGGTCCATAAATTAAAGAACATTTTAGAGGAACAATATTTCAGATACAAATCGTCAATGTTGCTGTTCAGGACGTGGTTACACTTCGAAGAACGCATAATTCTTCAGAGACGAACTTAGAAAATGGAAACACCGTCTTCAGAAGTGTAGTGACATATAGAGTGAAATAGAGTGTAAATAGCCGAGCACTAGAATTTTTAGCACCGCACTGCACGCACCTCTATATTCCAATGAACGTAACAAACAACTCTTATAATTTTTAAACCGCACCACACCATGACAATAAATTTGTGCCAAATGCAAGCACTGCATCCCGATTGTGCAATCAACCACCATCTAATAGGGTGAATATTTGAACGCAATATCGGGCTAAACTTTTGTATTATTTGTCAATAAAGGCAGTTATAATGTTTTTCCACCCAATATATATATATATTATATATATATATATATATATATATATATATATATATTATTATATACCTAATATTCACTTTATTATAGATATAGATATTTTTTTGGACTTATCTGTCCTTCTTATATATAATATATATATATATATAATATATAATATATTATATATAATATTCGTCTACAATATCTTGTGCGGATGCATTTTTTTTATTAAGTTTTACTTAAAGGTTAAAATTTGTTTAATTTTCTAAGCATATCTTCTGCACGCAAAAAGCAGGTTCAAAAATTAAGACCAAGATTTATAAGTTAAATTTAACAAATAATGGGACCACAGTGGACTTTATTATATTATATATATATATATATTATATATATATATATATAATATATATATATACTATATATATATATATATAAATATATATATATCATATATATATAATATATATATATATATCATATATATATTATATTATATATATCTATATATGAGAAGTGAAGATGTGGGGTATAATATTTGGAAGACCGATGTATGTTTACTGTTTACTGTAAATTTAATTTAACAAAATATATATATATATATATATATATAATATATATATATATATATATATATATATAATATATATATATATATATATACCGTATATATATATATATATATATATATATATTATATAATATATTATATATATATATATATATTATATATTTATATATATATTATATATATATATGATATATATATATATATATTATAATATATATATATATATATATTATATATATAATACTA
>JABUQX010014291.1:0-19090 GCA_015478945.1 Trachelipus rathkii
TCCCTATACGCACCTTTGAATTTTTTCAATCTGTTTTCCAATCGATCTTCAGATTTATTATTATCCATACCTTCCTTAATCTTGGTAAGGTCCTCCGGTTGAGGGCCTGAGTTCCTCACAACAAATTAGTGTATAGGATATGGACTTAAAGCAGAGGTTGGGCACGATCGTTACGGGCAACTGGAATACCGTTATACTTTTTCTCTCTTTTTCTCACGAGAACTAAGTTATTCAAGTAATGTGTTTGATAACACAGGTAACTCTGTTTTTTACATATACCTCATATAGTTTTTCTATATATCTATGTATAATCGCTATCTAAGTATTTCGAAAGTCATTAAGATTAATTTGTATTATTATTCACTGTTAAATTATTTTTGTGTTATATAATTTATGCTTGCAAGACCTCTTTCTCAATATTGTGAATGTTGACTCTACATCCCACTGTATACACATCACAAACAGAGAATTCCTAACTGAGGTATGGTCATACAAAAAGTGCGTCTTTCGTTTATTAATTTTATATTTTATTAACTATTCTATATTATTTAATTACGTATATATAATTATATTAATATATATATATAATCTATATATATATATATAATAATTTTTATGATTATTTTTATATCTTAATTTTATACAAAAAGTAATAATACATCATCTATCACAGATAGTATATAATAGCGTTCGATAGCGGGGTGACTAGTATATGAGCGCTATACATTTAGGAAGGTGGGTGATTCGGATAACTCTCATAAATAATAATAATATAAAAAATAATACTAGAAAAAAATAATACAATAAATATTATATGGTTATATATGCGCTCAATTATATATATGCTCACTAGTCATGTGAAAGGATATTACAGTTTTATTAATTTAGATCATATGTATATTATGGATAAGTGTGTTTATATTTTTGATAAATGTTAGCTCATTATGGGTCTTACACATATATATATAAATTATTTACTACATACTCCGATAACTTTCGCAGAAGGTCATCACCAGCAGTCTCTGGTAAATGTCTCTAGTTAAGTAGGAAGGAAAAAATTACCGAAGGTTTTTGGCAAACTTGTTTTGAATTATATATGTATTTGCTTTAGCTTATGTGATAACACCATATTATAAATAACCCCTTCCTCCAAATTCACTTGAGGCAGAAGTAATATTATATATAGTTTTGATACGCAGAAGCAACATAGGGTGAGATATTGCGAATAAAAGAGGTCAAACAATAAGTTTGGGTACACTCAATTCCAGGCACTGCGTGCGCTCTGGTCATAATTAGAGACTTGAGTGGAGATGGAGTGGCTCGATCAAACATATTGTGAGATCGATGGACATATTCATAGTTCATAACCTGTATTATTATTGACATTTTTAATTAAGTAAGTTAAAATTTGAATGTAGGATGTGTAATATGAAGAATGTGAGTTTTGTTTGCTTGGTGGACTTGGTGATGGAATTAGTCAAATTTTTGAGAATATTGAATTCTTATAGTATTGAGAGAGAAAGGACTCAAGTGAGTCAATCAGAAGACTGAGTGCAAAGTTTGGTGAGGACGGTAGAAGAGGGTTAATCGTGGCAGAATCATTATTTGTATTGAAATGATACGGATTGTGAAATTATGACTAAATGAAGGAGGCGGAGAACTGTAATTGAATATTGATCTTGATATCGTTATTGTTAATTCTATAATACAAAATTGTATTTATTAGTGCGATTAAGATAACCGATATCTTAGAGATTTTGGAAGTTGGAAAATTCGTTACACTAGTCATCAGTCTACCTATTCTGCTCAATAAATAGAGGTAAACTATAGTAGTTAAGGCGTAACTGTATGGAATTATACGAAGGTGGACAACTTAGTTTATTGAAGTAGTGTTGGTGGTATAGGGAAGATATATAGCTCTCTATTATCCTTCTGGCTCCGATACAGAATGGCGGCGCAGCTCGAGGCTGAACGAGCTGACTCTCGTAAAAGAACTTGTAAATGAGCTTTCATTGTTATGTAAGTTAGAAAATTACATAGATTATGTGTTGTGAGTGTTGTTGGATATATGACAAGATCTTTACATATGATAAGGGAGAGTGGCATTGTATGAACAAATAAGAGAGAAAAGAGATATATATATGATTTAGATAAGTTTGTTCATTTATGGTAGACGTGTCCGAAAGCACATCCAGAGCTTGATAATCGATTAAGTGGTTCACGAGAAGCTCTAGGTGGCAACGCAAGTTATTGATATATTGGTGTTGGCTCGGGTCTAAGGATGCTATTCTCTATTACTCATTTAATAAAAGAAGTATATATGCGGTAGTCAAGCGTGTGTAAGAATATTTGAGTTGAAAGTGAATTGTTTTAATATTATATATTAAATGGGTAAGTGAGGCAGGAGATAGTGACTATATGTTTATGTCACTTGTATAGTTCTAAGTTAATTTTGTAAATTTGAGATGGGGTTATATATGATAAAGATAAATACCTACAGAATTTAGCATTAGGATTGGTGTTTAATAGTAAAAAATAGCAAGGTTATGGGCTTGGGCTCAAGGGCATTATGATATATATTCCGAGGTAAACAAACCCTACCTTTTCAAGAATATATATTTTATCCTTTATAATCTTTTTGGGGTAATAGTTGAGTTAACAGATTCTGACAAAAATATTCGATATTTTCTTCTGATATCCGTTTTTTAAAATATATTAGGCGCTATAAAGTACTAGACCGGGTCCAAACTTCTCCATATAAATTTAAAATGAATCAACGCAAACAAAACAAAAAAAAAAAAAAAAAAAAAAATTTTTTGAAACGTAAAAAGATAATATTAGGAAACAACAAATTGCTTAATAAAAAATATCTTAAAATGGCAACTTTAATAGTATTATAACTTATTTATATATATTATATATACTATATATATTCTAGATATACATTAATAGAAATATACAATAAATCAAGATATATAGTCATTCGAACGAAAAACCATTACATATTTTGGAATTAGGCGTATAAAGTAATTACCCAGAAAGTTAAAAAAAAAAATACTAGAAAATAAACAGGAAAACAAGTTATATATTTGGAATAAGCGGATAAAGATTATTTTATTAGTCATTTATGAATTAAACTAAAGAATACAGAGTAGACAGCATAAGATATCAGGAGTTAGGGTTCTCATCCCTTAGGTTGACGATGGGGGGGGGACTGTTCGTCCCCTCTGTCTCCATAGTCGACCCCTAAATGGAAATATGTTTCTTTAACTTCAATTTTAGGGTCGAGCTGATGGGGACCCCGT
This sequence comes from Trachelipus rathkii, assembly GCA_015478945.1. Lineage (NCBI taxonomy): Eukaryota > Metazoa > Arthropoda > Malacostraca > Isopoda > Trachelipodidae > Trachelipus > Trachelipus rathkii. The sequence continues at coordinate 3,306 of JABUQX010014291.1, forward strand.
CGTCCAATAGAGGCCAAGAGACCAGCTCCTGATATTATGCGATCTACTCTAGGGTTTCGTTAGTGTTTAAATAATATAAACGACTATATATAGCTTTATAGCCGATTCCAATATGTAACTTGTTTTTCGTAAGTCTATGATAACTTTTTCGAGATAGATTCTCTTGCTCTTTTATGGAATTATGGATAATTATATATATATTATATATATTTATATATATATATATTATATATATATATTTATATAATATAATTTAAAATAGTAAGGTTAATAATTTAAATTTATATACTGATTTGCATGAAGCTCTTTTGCAAAACTTTCTTTTTCACTTTTATAATAAAATTTTGTTGAAGGTTATTTCTCTAAGAAATGGTTACATATCTTGTGGCGTTTAGCCTGGCTTTCGTCATATGCCTTTTTTTGTAGTGTTGCTGAACAATTTATGTACTTTGTACAACACAACTAATTCATTTTGATTTATATATATATCATTCATATGATCTTATATATATTATTATATATCTACTATATATTATATATTATATATATAATATATATATTATATATATTAAATGGCATCTGTGGTTCTCTTTTAAATTTGAGAACGGTTTTCATAGGTATAACAACAATATTTGATTTTTCGCTACTAAAAAATCATTTTTTTAAGAATCTGTTAAACTAACTTTACATTTTTGTAATTAATAAGTTTATCTTGTCTCACATTAGCAACATAACTACCATTTTTTTAGTGTGACCTTATGTATATTATGTAGTTATAGACAAGCCCTAGGGTGCTTTGGGGATTTGCATGAGCATGTTTTAGGCTTTGAGTATGCTATGTAAGTTGTTGATAAGCCCTTGGGTGCTTTTTTGTGGATTTGCTTAAACATGTTTGGTTCTATTGGCTTGACTGGAAAAGTTTTGATAGGCCCATGTGGCTTCTTACTGTCTTTTATTTCTGTTCTAATTCTCTACAATTACCCTGGTTTATTCCGCAGTAAATAAAATGCTATACACGTTTCCGACACTATTTTGATTTTAACATTCGTAGTACATTTTTTTGGTATAAAAGTGTCGTAAAAATCGATGTGGCGAAGATCTCGCTCACAATTACATAATAATCTAAATAACTATTTACGGCCTAACCCATAAATTTTAAATTGAAGGCCTAATTTTAAATTGTAAATGGTCAAATTGGATAGAGATCTACAACTACAAAATAATTGAAAATACAAAAACATTCATTAATATTTTACAAAATAATTTTACTTACAGGTTTATTAAAATAGGTGTAAGATTTTAAAAGAGAACAAAATAATTCACGTGTTTAGCACGAAATTTAACAACAAGGAGAGACTAGCTTAAAGTATCTGAATTGTTGTATACGTTTGAAGAGTTTCTTTCAAGTTTTTGTGACGAGGATAGACACTGTTTCTTGTAACCATAGTAGAAATATATATACTGTGTTGTAACTATTCAATTTATTTGAGGATAAAATTAAAAGGATATATATATGTATATATATTATTATATTTATTATTTTATTTATATTATATATATATATATATATATATATATATATATATATATATATATATATATATATATATATATATATAGATAATATATATATATATATATATATATATATATATATATATTATATATATATTATAAAAACTATTATATACTTCTGCATATATATCTCTTCTATTTAATTTTATTTTAGGATATAAAAACTATTAGCTATATATTTTCTTATACCGGTACGGTATCTTCTATTTATTAGTTTTAGCGGAATTTATATTTTTGTCTCCATGGGATATAAGTGACCAGAATTTCACTAAAAAATTACAATAAGGTTTTACTTCTGATTCAATAGCGGTCCTAATTTGTCGTGCTTGTGAAAATCAAAATTTTAATAATCAAAAATGTAAAGGGTTTGGAGGTAAATTGTCTAATTTCTTAATTTCTTTTCAAATATTTTTACTATCAACCTATCTCTATTCTCTTTACCTTCTACTCACCAATCAATTTACCCTAACTAAGTTTAATAAGTGCTAGGTTACAAAAGCCACAAGGCTGAGTTATCTTAGGGCTATCAAGAACTTACTCAAAGAGCATAAATTCTTTGAAACAACAAATTCAGGTAAGGCTCATATAGATACACAATTGATTTATTTATATATTAATTTTTTTAGTCATTATAACTTTCAAAGAATTTTTTCTCATTAATTTAATCTGCTTTAGATTAAATTTTCGTCAATTGTGTAATCTATATTGGTCTCAACGAACGGGTTTGTTGCAAGTTCTTGATAACTCGTGCCTATCAATTGCAAATTATAATCTAGCCAACTCCGAGGCTTATAGCAGTTATGATATTTTGTGTTCAGTATTATTAGTACAAAATTAACTTAAAATTAAGGTTTATTTGAACATATGAAAATATTAGAGACGGTAGAAGCCACATGGGACCTATCGAGACTACCTATTTGTGTTTTTGTGCTTTAGTTTAGTTAGTCCTATGTATTTAATTTCAAAATTTGGTAGGAGAGTTAGATAAGCAATGCATCATTGCCTAACCATTCACTTTTAGTGTTTTCCTAAAAAAAATTCAATCTCAAACTTAGGCATAGTAGGCCTAGATCATTTTCAACCTCAAAATTTAATTTTTTTTTTTTTGGTCTTCTAGACCTTTTCAAAATTCACATAAAATAATTTGGCCTGGTGCTAGGTCATCTTTCATTTTTTCCTCAAAGAAATTCAATATCAAAGTTAGGCTTTGTAGGCCTAGCAATTTTTTTTTTCAAAATTAATTTTTTTTTTTTTTTGTCTTCTTAACCCTTTCAAAATTCAGATCTAATAAATTGGCCTGGTGGTAGGCCATCTTTCATTTTTCCCCTCTTTCTTCAAGGTTTCTTTTGTCCTTGGGTCATTCTTGCCAAATTTCAGCGAAAATGTCTGACCCAGAAGATTACAATCCCTTCTGATAGCAGTTAATAAAAATCTAAGTCTATAGTTCAAGCCATTTCATCCCTCAAAGTAGATATTTATTTTAGTCAGATAGAGAGTAGGCCCGACAATAATAATAAAGATAAAGATGCAGTCTATGTAAAGGATCTCATAGAGGAAGTAGAGTCAAAGAGCAGTTTATGTAAAGATCTTGTAGAGTCCTTGTTTAAAAGATATTAAACAAAAGGTACAAATATTATACAATTAATGATAGATTGAAGTTGACTCCCCATTCGCTGAGTATTCATAATGAGGAGTTAAGTAGTCAGATTCAGTATCGATGCTCGATTAATCAAAATTAATGTGAATTAAATTTAAGGGATCAAAAACTCAACCCTCAAAAAAACTTTGCTCTATTGAGGTGAATCTGTTCTTTAGAGCTATAGATTGTGGTTTCTTTGAGGGAATAAAACTGATAAGTTTGCTTATAAAACCTTCATTTTCAAATTTAAGAGTTCCTTAGATTACAGAAAAATTTAAGTGAATCCATTAAAACTTCACTGCTAAAAAATAAATTAAAGAGATATGCATACTCTCTGATTCAGAATCTTTCTATTAGTGACAATAATTATAATAAGGCTCTTGAACTTTTAGATAAAGAGTTTTTAGACGAAAAATTTCTCATTGATGAAATCATTAAAAAAATAATCAACTTGAAACCTTCATTTGACCCAACGTATAATGGGACAAGGGTTTATTTAAATGATATCAGGACATTAATATACGAACTTGAGAGTTATAACCTTAAATATCTAGAGGAGCCTACTGGGTTAGTAGTACTTAGCCACATAGTTTTATCAAAATTACTAATGTGGTAGAGTAAAGGAATACTAACAAGTTGAATACTAATTACCCTGATTAAATCAAAATATTTAACAGCTAGCAATGAAGTTTTTCAAAAATATTATTAATAACGTCAAATCATAATTAAAGGCAAATTTCCAATCAAGTTTCTCTCCCATAATACTTATTCGAAATTTAAAAAAATAAATACTTCGGATAAGCCTAATTATCAATTTAAAAATAATGAAAATCAAAGGACAAATGAGTCCTTAAAATCTAATAATAGGCCTGACTCCAATTCTGCTTTGCAGAATTTCAAAACTCATAGGGCCTACTAATGAAATTGGGGGAAATGAAGCTTCTCATTGTATTGATTCTTCCACTTCTAAAATCAAAAGTAATTCAAAAATCATTAAGTTTTGTTCATCCAAGGTCATGTGATGACCAATTGCAATGTTTATCAAACTTATGAGTTAAGAATTAAAAGATGTAATGAAATAAAACTATGCACCAAATGTTCAAGTACTAAACATACTGCAGATCAGTGTCCTGGACTTGAGGAGAACTTTCTTTCAGTTGCCAAGTTTGCAATAAAAGAAGTCATATTACTGCTCTTTGTAAGCAAAGGAAAAGTTCCACTCTCACAAATGTATGTCTTAGTTTTAACCAAAGTACCAACAATTTATATTTGTTGCCATCAATTACTATAAGGATTGGTAGAGGTAAAGTTTCGGCTTCAGTTCGATGCCTAGTCGACTGTGGCTCACAGAGGTCCTACCTTTCTAAAAGAGTGCTTGACAAACTCAATATATCTGTAGAGAATCATCAAAGCACTCAATATGATATAAAAACCTATTTAGGTGTTACCACCCGCAGTTTGAAAGAGACTGTTCTTGATGTATATATGGACCAGTCTTGTTTCACTCTTCCTCTTTTGGTTGATGAGGATCTTCAATTAAGTTATGAGATTAAGTTCATAGATCAAGCTCTAATTAATTTGAGAAATAAATCTTACAAATTAGCTGATTCTGGCTATAAAGAGTCTAATAACTCATTTTTTGATTTGGATGCCTTAATAGGCATTGATTTAATAGAGTATTTCCCTCAACTAGAATTGACTAAATGTATGAGTGGATCTGCTTTTAAGTTAAGAGATGGTTCTATTATTCCATTTGGAAATATTACTAATTTTATATACAATAATCAAATAAGAGTTTCAAATCCACCGTCAATTGTTCAAAATCAAAATCACATTCATGTTCAAAATCAAAATCATTTTCAGGTTAATGTAGTCTTAAACCCTGTACATTCTTATATTTTAATCCTTTAAGCAGAGGTGGGCATCGTTACTCAAAAAAGTAGTTCCGTTATCGTTACTCCGTTACTCAGAAAAAGTAGTTGCGTTATCGTTATTCCGTTTCTTTGAAAGGAAAAGTAACGAAGTGCCGTTACTCCGTTACTTTTAGCTTTTCAATATGACATTAATTACGGTATCTTAGGCAATTTATTGGTTTGTGTATATTAAATTTTCAACATTATCATTATTATTAAAAAACATACCCTCATGTAAGACCCTAGCGCACTCAAGACTTAGTCCCTTTACATCCACCAACTATTTAATTGCACCAGCCACCTTCCTGCCATTCACAACTTTCCTACTACACTCTGCATCATCCGTTCCCTTTTCATCCAACATATATACTAAATATTTAAACTCAGACACTTGTTCCAGCTGCTCACCCATCTAACATAACTTCACACCGAGGACTGTTATCACTCACAACCATAACTTTACTCTATCTACGTTTACCATCAAACATCTCCTTTTACACACCCTGCCAAATCTCTCTACCAATCCTCTCAAACTCTCTCAGATTCGCCACACAAAAACAAATCATCCGCATATAATAGGTGGAGGGCATTCCTCCTCTCTCTTTCCATTCTTCATCATTCTAATCGAGATTGTGGAGTCGGAGCGCGGAGTCGCGGGAGTCGGTAATCTTGAGAGAGTGGGAGTCGGAGTCGGAGTCGGAGCTTGGTTATTTTGAAGAGGGTGAGAGTCGGATTATAAAAATTTTGAACGACTCCACAAACCTGATTACTAACACCATCCCCTGCCATTCCCACCTCTAATTCTTCATAACCCCATTCAATTACAAATTGAATAACAAAAAGACATAGCACATCCCTGCTCATCTCGCGTATAATATTAATAACAATCACTTTCATTCCATATATTCTTACAACGCATTTACTATCGGCTAGATTACTTTTGTCTTCATTCAGAAGCTTAACACCAACACCATATATCAATTAACTTCTGCCATAGGCTTCCGTATTAATCATTTCAACGCCTGTTTGCAGATACAAAAAAAACTAAATGCAATTTATTCTTCTTCTCCCTTATTTTCTCTCAATCATTTGTTTCAATGATAAAATTGGATTCACACATCCTCTACCACTTCTAAAGCACCTTGTTCTTTACAATCAGTCCTTCAGTCACTCTACCATTCTTTCGACCAAAATACCAGTATATCTTCCCTACTACACATTAATAAACTAATTTCCCTATAATTCCTACAGTTAACCCTTATCTCATTTACCCTTATATAAGGGTTACTATTAATGCTCAGCTCCAATCCCTCAGAACTTATACTCTCCATAAACATTTTGTTACAGAACTTCCAAATCAAATCAAATCAATCATCTCGCCTCCGTCTTGATCATTTCACCTGTAAGTTTCATCTATACCTGCAGATTTACCATCTTCAACTTTCTCGCTCTACACATTACCTCCTCCTTACTAATGACCTCATGCCCAAAATACCTCATTCCGTGCACATCAAACCCACTTCACAATTCACTATCACTCTTCATTACTCCAATGTTATTGCAGATTTTCAAAGTGTTCTCACCACACTCTAGTCCCATTCATCTCATCAGTTATGAAAGCACCATCCGTATTCATTATTCTATGCAAATTCCCCTTGTTCCTATATATATATATATACTATACTAATATATATAATATATATATTATATATATATATAATTATATATATATATAATAATATATATATATATATATATATATATATATATATTATATATATATAATAATTTATATATATATATATATATATATATAATATTATATATATATTAATATATATTTATATATATATATTATTTATATAATTTATATATATATATATATATATATATATAGTATATATATATTATATATATATATATATAAATATATATATTATAAAGGATTTTTTAGCTTGATCGGTGTGGTCAATTGGCTATCAACATTCAAAGAAAGTCGAGCAAAATGTAACGGACTAAAAAGTAACGGAGAAAAATATAACGGAACTTATTCAGAGCGTTACATGAAAGAGAAAGTAACGAGTCGTTACACCGTTACTGAAAAAACGTTTCGTTAGTAACGCGAGTAACGAGGAGAGTAAGCGATGTGCCACCTCTGCCTTTAAGTCATTCCTAACTAATTCAGAGGTAGAGCAAGGATTAGAAAACATTTTCAAATTAGAGTCTTTAGGTATTGAAGGTAAGCATAATAATAAATCTGAAGATGATTTGAAACAGATTGAAAAATTCAAAGGTGGTATAGAGTTCAAAGATGGAAAATATCATATAGATCTTCCATGGATTGAAGATAAACTTCCCTTGTTGCCATCAAACTATAACATTGCTCTTGCAGTGCTTAATAGAGTTCATGAAAATTTAGAAAGAAAAGATTTAGTTAAAGCCTATGATGATGTCTTTCAGCAACAATTAGCTGATGGTATTATTGAAGAGTTCAAAGTATCTCCCTCTGAGTATAAAAATTATATTTGGGTTCCTCACAGACCTATCAAAACTGATGAACAAGTATCAACAAAGGTCAGGCCTGTGTTTAACTGTTCTCTTAAAACTAACTCTTTTCCATCTCTAAATGAGGCAGCTTATACTGGACCAGATCTTATGTCTTCCTTATTAGGACATTTATTCCGGTTCAGATCAAATCAGTTTGTTTTGCTAGCGGACATTAAGCAAGCCTTCCTTCAGATTAAGTTAAAATCTATCGAAGACCGCAATCGCTTTTGCTTTTTTTGGAAAAGTAATGGTCAATTAAAGGTTATCCGCATACTCAGCCATTGTTTTTTGGTTTCACATCCTCACCTTTCATCCTCATTTACCCCTCAAGCATCATACTCAGTCTTATGAGGATGATGCATGTACTCAGATTCTATTGAATAATTTTTTTGTTGATTAATTTAATTATTAGTGGCAATGATCCACACATTTGAAGGAAACTTATTCATGAATTGCAACAAAGAATGGAAGATTGGTTGCGTTTCCATTCTTAGAAGTTGCTGCGACTCTAATAATTATCAATTAAGAGGCAGTTATGAAAGAAGAGCGGTAGAAATAGTTTCAACATCAGGATCAGAAGATAAAGGTCTGATATTTCTTTTTAATCCTCTTACGAAATGAAGTTAAAACAGCAAAATTTTCGATTAATGCAGATGCAAGTACCAAAAGATCGTTGTTATCGACTGTGTCCAAGGATTTTGATCCTTTAAATATCTTTTTACCCGTAACTTTAAGAGGTGGTTATTAATAGGAAATTATTGGCAATTAGGTCTGCAATTGGGATGGAAAAGGTCCCTGCGATGTTTAGTTTCGCTGGGTTTTCTCTGTGTTGCAGATTAAATAAATTACATTAATATTGAAATTGAAATTTGTGTTTTCTCACTTTCTCCCTCAAACTCTTTATCCTGTATTTTGTGATGCTTCAACATCTTCTTATGGTTTTGCAGTTTATAGTATAGGTCAAGGTTCTAGTTTAATATTTTCAAAGTCCAAGGTGGCCCCCTCAAATCTAGGGCTTTGCCCTCTTTGGAGTTGTTGTCTGTGTTTTTATTTTTTAAGTGTATCAAATCAATATTATCAGAATTCCCTAATGTTCAGTTCAAAAGCATAAAGGTGTTTGTAGATGCTCAAATAGTTCTTTCATGGTTCCTGTCTGGAAGAGCAAAAATAAAAATATTTTGTAAATAAATAGACTTCAAAGAAATTTATCAAATCAAAAAACAAGTTGAGCAAGAGGTATAACAGTATCCATTTCTTATTGTTTACATCAATACTGCCTGAAAACCACAGACTCTGAATTACAGAGGTGTTACAACCTCATATTTTTATTTCAAAATACTTATAGGCTTAAGTCCTTCTTGGATTCTTTAGATCAATCTCAAACGGCCTATAGTAAAACTTAAATGTTTGTCTGAGGCCAATAAGGAAAAGACTTTACAATGTCACACATCTGTGGTAGCTACTCAGTCTTTATTACCATTTAAAGACTACTCAAGTGTGCATAGGCTTTATAAAGTAACTTCTAAAATATTCAAATTCATTAGCAGGAGTAAGGGGCTGGATGAAGATTGTGATCAGAAAGCCCAACTCTATTGGTTGAAGATAATGCAGCAGCATTGTTTTTCTAAGGAGATATTATTTCTCAAAAATCCTAAAAAGGATGAAGTTCCACTGCTAGTTAATCAACTTAATTTATTCATAGATGATAAAGGCCTCATCCGATCCAAAGGGAGAATTGCTAAGGACACTTTTATATAATGATGATGTGATAAATCCAATTCTTCTTGGCAAGGATCATCATCTCACTAAATTAATCATAAGAGATTTTCATTCTAGATGTCAACACTTGGGTGTTCAAACCACTATCAATTTCATCAGATCTCATGGCTTCTGGATTACCAAGGCCAAGCAGGCTGTAAAGAATGTTTTGTCAGACTGTATAGTGTGCAAAAAATTTAACAGTATACCTTTAAATATTCAAAAATGACTAATCTTCCTCAACATAATAGTTAATTTTGTGCGTCCTTTTGAGCATACTGGTGTGGAGCTTTACAGGAACCTCTTTGTATTAAAACATAATGATAAGAGAATTCAAAAAATGTATCAGTTAATTTAACACCTGCCTTACATCAGAGCTATTCATGTTGATGTCCTTCGAGATATGTCACTGAATCCTTTTTACCTTTCATTTCCAACGCTTCACAATATATTGCATACCCGTCCAATTTGCTACTGCAGATAATGCCAGGAATTCATAAACCAAGGGAAATATACTGTTAGAATCTTTGTCTTCAGATATGTTCTCCGAACATATGCGTATCAATAACATCAAACATTACAAGATTCCAATCTATTCCAGTTGGGTGGGATCAGTTTGGGATAGAATGATTCGAACAGTTAAGGGATATCTCTATAAAACTATAGGTAAAGCAACTTTAACCTACTTTCAACTGATAACAAGTATTTCAAATATCACCAATGTTATCAATTCAAGACCTTTAACTTATAGATCATCAGATAATGATTTGGAAATTATTGCTCCAAATTCCTTTTTGAAGCCTTATGGCAATTCAAATCTCATATTCAATGAAGTTTCCACCCCATATGGAAACAGCTTCCTCCGTCACAACAAGACTTAGCCATAACTCTAACTGTTCAAGGAAGAGTTTTAGAGACTTTCAGGAAATTATGGTATGAGTCTTATCTATTAAATTTGCGCCAGACAAGTAGAAATCTCTATCAGTCAGAGTGGACCAACAGAATTAAGGTTGGAGATATAGTTCTGATTCACACATCTAACAAGCCTAAACCTTTCTGGCTTTTGGGTAGAGTTCTGGAAGTCATTGTTGGTGATGACAATAAGATCAGGAGTGTGTTATTAAAAAGGGGAGATGGACAAACCTGTCATTATTCTATTTGTCATCTCTACCTATTGGAGTTATCTATTACCCACTCTGTCTCCAGTGGAGAAACTGATGCTGAAGCAAGCAGTGATCTCTCCAATTCGGATGGTCAAAACAATGAAAATACAGATCAAGTTGATCCCTCAAATTCAAATTCAGTTATTCAAAGTAATAGTGATACTGCTATTGTAGATGTACAACCTTCAACTTCAGGTATAAATTCACCTCAACTTGACTCTCAACAGAATCAAAATTTTCAGCTCAATTCAGTCAAAGAAAGACCTCTTAGACAGGCTGCTGTCAAGTGTCAAGAATTCCTTCACAGGAATTTATCTTATTTATAAAAATTTTAATTCTTTTAATTGCAATGGTTTTCATTGCAACTCTTCAGTGGGAGGATATAAAAACTATTATATACTTCTACATATATATCTCTTCTATTTTAGTTTTATTTTAGGATATAAAAACTATTAGCTATATATTTTCTTATACCGGTACGGTATCTTCTATTTATTAGTTTTAGCGGAATTTATATTTTTGTCTCCATGAGATATATAACCAGAATTTCATAAAAAATTACAATAAGGTTTTGCTTCAGATTCAATAGCAGCCCTAATTTGTCGTGCTTGTGAAAATCAAAATTTTTATAATAAAAAATGTAAAGGGTTTGGAGGATAAATTGTCTAATTTCTTAATTTCTTTTCAAATATTTTTTACTTTCAACCTATCTCTATTCTCTTTTCCTTCTCACCAATCAAATTTACCCTAACTAAGTTATTGAAAGTGCTAATTGACTAAAGCCACAAGACTGAGTTATCTTAGGGCTACAAGAACTTCTAAAGAGCAAAAATTCTTTGAAACAACAAATTCAGGTAAGGCTCAAATAGATACACAATTGATTTATTTATATATTAATTTTTTTAGTCATTATAATATATATATATATATATATATATATATATATATATATATATATATATATATATATATATATATATATATATATATATATTATATTTATATTCTATATATATATAATATCTATATATATATATATTTATATATATATATATATATATATATATATATTATAGTGTGATACACTCTACGATATATATAATATATATGTGAGAAAAAAAAATAGAGATTACGCCCTAAAAGCTCCAACTAAGGCATATCCGATTATTCTCCGAAATAGGCTCCACCCACACGCTAGCATTTTTCCGTTTTGAAGTCATCGTGAACATCTGACTGCGCAAAATGAAATCAGCATTTAAAAAAAATAAAAACCACAATTAACAAGTGAATGCTAGCAATCTATTCCAAACAAAATTTATGAAACCAAACCAAGGTAAGGAACAAGGCAGAGTGGAATTTAAAATAGTATTAAGGCGGCAAGGCAAAGTAAAGCGATGATAGCCGACCTAAGACTGTAGGCTTAGGGTCGGGGAGCCGTAATAGTTTAGCAGAGAGGTATCAGCAAACCGGCTAGAGTTAGCACCTTAGGAAGGCCTTACACAACAATAAAAATTAATTAGGGAGTGTTCATGCATGCCAGTGTAAAATTCGCAGTAAGCTTAAGTAGCGTTTGAAGCAATTAGCCAAACTTAGGAGTTAGAGGCTAGAGTAAGGAGAAAACTAGGTGGAGATTAGAAGTTGCGTGTATCTTTAAGTATAATGTGGGAAATAACAGCTCTGGGATAGGCCGTTATTTCCGCACATATCTAACCCTAGCTGGGCAGTGCGCCTCACAATTAGCAGCTTAGGAGAGCGGGCCAAGGCATGGGTATCTAGTAGCGCAGAGGTGACAACCCAAAAATGTTAGAGTTAGAAACTTTTAAATATGAAATAGCATCAAATATAGTAAATAAGGTCGCATAGATCGTATTACTATATCTAACCCTAGCGTGGCATGCACCTCACAATAACAGTTTGAAAAGGCAAGCTGGAGTAATAGTAGCGCGAGCGTGACAGCCCAAAAATGTTAGATTTAGAAACTTTTAAATATAAATTAGCATCAATATAGTAAATAGAGGTCGCATAGATCGGTATTTACTATATCTAACCCTAGCGGGCATGCACCTCACATAGCAGTTTGAAGAGAGGCCAAGCTGGGTAATAGTAGTGCAGAGGTGAACAACCCAAATCTCTCTCTCTCTCTCTCTCTCTCTCTCTCTCTCTCTCTCTCTCTCCTCTCTCTCCTCTTCTCTCTCTCTTCTCTCTCTCTCTCTCCTCTCTCTCTCTCTCTCTCTCTCTCTCTCTCTCTCTCTCTCTCTCTCTCTCTCTCTCTCTCTAGTCAAAGAAGTTACAACAACATAGGCAATTTTTAATATATGTATATAGGTGTCTGTGTGAGACTCATACCAAATGTAATGCTGCTTCATGCGAATGTATATCAGGGAGGATCCTTTTCCTGCCTGTGTATGCATATACATAAAACAGCTCCTCCCAAACTAAATAATCTTTGTTACTGTTGTAAAACTCATATCAAATGTAATGCTGCTTCATGCGAATGTATATCAGGGAGGATCCTTTTCCTGCCTGTGTATGCATATACATAAAACAGCTCCTCCCAAACTAATAATCTTTTGTACTGTGTGAGACTCATATCAAATGTAATGCTGCTTCATGCGAATGTATATCAGGGAGGATCCTTTTCCTGCCTGTGTATGCATATACATAAAACAGCTCCTCCCAAACTAATAATCATTTGTACTACTATTCTACATAGGCTTCATGTTCTGTAGGAATTCTTCCTGCAGAATATGATTCATATGTGGAATAGTAATAACTAGGATTACCCTGTTCTAATGCCTTGTTGTTTTTGTTTTTTTAGGACAGGGGTCCAACCCTAACTTGTGAACTAGCTGTAAGGAAATAAAACTTGTAAAAAAATCGAACATTTCTCAATCAACCTTAAAGAAGCGGTCCTAAGCACCCAGCTTCAGATAGTGACCCCGAAGAGTGAAGATTAGATTCCCAGGCGGGAATCAGACCACCCACAACAGGGCCAGGAAAAACTATTACAAACGAACCCAATCACTTTTGTACCGTTTGTAGGTATTGTTTTTTTAACGGGTAGATTTACCCACTCATTGTGTTTGTGCCTTTTTCTATCTCCTTCACAGCCTTCACGAGTTCAGCTGCAGCCATCAAGAGCCAGCTCCGTCAGCAGAGTATCAAACTAACGCTGTTGGACCCCTACCTTGGTACAGTTCTGTATTTCATACGGAACATATAATTTGTTCTACTGGGTTTATTATTTTCTTTTTATTCTGTTATTATTTTTTTTTATTATTATTATTATTATTATTATTATTATTATTATTATTATTATTATTATTATTATTATTATTATTATTATTATATTATTATTATTATTATTATTATTATTATTATTATGATTATATTATTATTATTATTATTATTATTATTATTATTGATTATTATAATTTATTATCATTATTCTTATTATTCTTTATATAATTATTCTTCTTATTGTATTATTATTTATTTTATTCTTATTATTATTATATTATTATTATTATTATTATTATTATTATTTTATTATTATTATTATCATTTTATTATTATTATTATTATTATTATTATTATTATTATCACCCCTCGTCGTGGGATTCCTCACACGGTATAGACACACTCTTGTGTGCGGAGGAAACCCTTGTACACTCACTCAAATAAAAAAAAAAAAAAAAAAAATTCATTTGTTTTTTTTTTTATATATATATATATATAAAATTTTTGGCAATTTCATATCGCAACAGCCTCATTTTAATCCATGGTCTAGCTCCTAAGGTTGTAATTTCTTTGATTTTTCCACCCTCGGTCTGTTATTAGTGCCTCCGCTCGCTCCACATCTTATTTCTCTTTTTTTCTTTCCTTCGCTCTGCCAACTTCTACGCCTTTCATCATGTCTACTCCCTCGCGAGCATTCCATTTGCAACCTTTCTTCGTAAACAATCCCGAGCTTTGGTTTGACCTGGCTGAGTCAGCGCTCCTGACCATCGAAGACGAGAAGGAGAGATATTCGAGAGTTGTGAATGCTCTACCAGAATCTTGCCTCCTCAAAATCAGGGATGGCCTGGCAACAACTAGAAACTCTACAACCCCTTACAACACGCTCAAAACCCTTATTATCGACCGCTTGGCTCCCACCAGAGAGGAACAATTGGAAACTCTGCTTGGAGGCATCTCACTGGGCGACCAGAAACCCTCGGAATTGATGGTAAGGATGCTGGGTTTGTTGGGCGGCACTCCATCTACACGGGAAGAGAAAATAATTCGCACCCTCTTTCTCCAGAAGATGCCTGCTCGACATCACAGCGTACTGCAATCAATAAACCCGACGTTGTCCCTCACTGAGTTTGCCGCTACAGCAGACAGAATTTTGCGCCCCCCGATGGAGCCTTTGGTCCCCACCTCTTACGCCGTTTCCTCCGTTTCTCCTACCTCTTCAACTCTCGCACCTCCTCAACCATCTACAACTCACGCCCAACACATTCCCCAGTACTCTACCAACGCCTCCGCCACCCTTCCTCCCCCTCTTGTTCCTCAACCGCCTTCTGCCGCCTATCCAGCTCAACCTCCTTATTCTCACCCACCCCAACCTTCCTACTCTCACGCTTTCGCAGTACAACCTCCTCCTTCGGCAGCTCTGGATACCCGGGTTTCGGTTCTCGAAACTGGCATGGCCGATATAAAAACGGCCCTTCTCTCCCTTACAGCGGCAATTAATAATAACACTTTTCGCTCTCGTGATCGCACTCCTTCCAACTTTCGTCCTTCTCGCGGTCCTCGTTCACCTTCTGCTTCTTCCTCCCGCCAGCGCCAGTATCCACATGGGTACTGTTACTATCACCATACCTTCGGTATGGACGCGAATAAGTGCGATCCCACCTGCTCACTCCATCAGGGAAACTCAGCAGCCAACCCGTCGTAGGAGCGACGGGAGATGCTGGCTCTTTTTCTCCTTCTCCTCCTACTACACAGGATGTTCTTCGTATCTTACGATCATCACTAAACTTGCCTTTCTTGATCGATTTCCGCTCTAGCTTTCGATTTTACCCAAACACCCTTCTCAGACGCGGCTATCCGCTCTTTTCAGGCCGTCAACTTTTCGCTGCTAATGGCTCTTTCATTCCGGTATATGGAGAGCGTTTATGTACGTTGGATCTGTCTCTCCGCCGC
>JABUQX010014292.1:0-10937 GCA_015478945.1 Trachelipus rathkii
AACGTCAATAAAACAATGACGTCAAATCAGAAATAATCACTCAATCTGAAACCAACAATAAATTTTGAAGACTCCCGAGAGGAGGCTATGCCAAGCTAGCACGAACGTCGACTCCAAGAATGCTTTTGTAACAAAAAATGTGATTGAGAGCGTGTTTCAAACATTTTAAAACTATGACGTCAGTCATATCATCATGAAAATCATTAATCCATAATTTTAATAAGTGCGCACGAACGCAACTATTTACTAATAAGATTTTCTTTCCAGAATAAGTACTTCCTGTAATAATAATAATAATAATAATAATAATAATAATAATAATAAGAGAGAGAGAGAGAGAGAGAGAGAGAGAGAGAGAGAGAGAGAGAGATATATATATATATTATATATATATATATATATATATATTTTTATATATATATATATTAATATTTATATATATATATATATATATATATATTAATATATATATATATATATATATATATATATATATATATATATATATATATTTATTATATATTATTATTATATATATATATATATATTATATATATATATATATATATATATATATATATATATATATATATTATTACATATATATACATATATATATATACATATATATATATATATATATATATATATATTATATATATATATATATATATTATTATTATTATTATTATTATATACATATTATTTTTATTATTATTTATTCTATTTTTTATTTATATATTTATATTTATATACATCTATTATTATATATATATATATATATATATATATATATATATATATATATATATATATATATATATATATATATATATATATATATATATATATATATATATATAGATAGATAGATAGATAGATAGAGAGAGAGAGAGAGAGAGAGAGAGAGAGAGAGAGAGAGAGAGAGAGAGAGAGAGAGAGAGAGAGAGAGAGAGAGATGTAGAAGGACAACGTAGAAAAGGCGACTTTACTGATAACAGACGAGCTTGTAAAGATTACAGAAAGAGGTGCAGAAATAATGAATATTGCCTTTAATCTGACTATAGAGCTGGCACAAGAAATATAGAAAGCCTCAAAACAAAACACATTAAGGCAAACAGAAAATGAAGAAGCCAACTGTAAAGAGAGTGTAATGAATTAGAATATAATGAAAGAGAAAAGGAAAATTATAAAGAGGAAGAGGAATTTTTAAGTGGTGATAAATTGGTAATAAAAAAAGATGAAAATAGTTCCATACCAGTCAAAGAGAGACTATCGTGAGATGAAACGGAAGGTCTATCAGACCGTGTAAGTGAAGAAAATGTGGAACTATATTAAGTCAGGTATGAGCTGATATAAAATCTGCATCACCCTCAAAATACAAGCATAAACATTAAGTAATAACGAGGATGAATGTAATGTTAAACAGGGTAGCTAAATATCCAGATTAGGATATAACAACAAGAATAAAACAAAGAAAAAAGTTTAAAAAGATAAATGATCAGATGAGAATGAAAAGTATACTGGACAAACAAACCGAGTCCTCCCAAGATTAATTCCACCGAACTGCGAAATAACAGAGATTAAAGGACTTTATTGTGCGACAGCTAAAGCAGTGGAGGAGACAATATGAACAGGAATAATTGGAAAAGGGGAGACACCTCGAGAGGAGAAAGAAGAAGCATTCCAGGAAATATAGATTGGAGAAGCAAATAGAAAATCTGAGGGGAGAAATAGGACCGCTGCCCATGTTCCTGAGAGGAGAAGTCCGGGAACAGATAATTAAAATAGAGAAGAAAATTTGAGGATACAGAATAAACCCAAGGAAGGAAAAAAAAATGAACAGAAAACGCACCTGTTCTATACGAACAATCTAAAACTAAACTCACCAAACAAAGAAGAAGCTAAAAGGCAACTTAAGAGAAGTAAAAAAAAAATCAGATGGTATAGAAATGGAATTCGGACTAGACAAGTGAGCCTTTGTACAAATGGGAAAATGAAGGAAAGTAAGTGCATAAAATATTATTAATATAATTAATATTGTTATTAATATCCCCAAATAAAATATAAATATCTTAAGTATTAGACTCTCAAATACAAAGTCCAGAAAATATATAAGAAGGAAGTCGTGGTGGTACCGGTAGTTATGGGTGTGTTAGGAACGATGAAATCTAGCCTGATTGCCCACCTAGAAAGATTCCCGATCAGAGTAACATTTGAAATATGTTTTATAAGTAGAAAGAAAGAGCTTAAATATCATCAGGTTTTTGTTGGGAAGTAAAGAACAATTATGTGCCAAACAAATATTTTAAATGATCTGAGCACAGCTATGAATATAGCGATATTTATTCATTCTATAGTTTTCTTTCTCGATTTTATTCATAATCGCACTCAGAACATTTAATAATTTTTTCCTCCTCTTTTAGGGCTGTAAGAAGTACCAACTGTCCTCAAACCTTGAGTCAAAGGCTGGCACATTTCACATAATTATTCCCTCTTCTACATACCCAACACCAACCTAATGATACTCAGGCACTTTTTTACCACCTCCAAACATATTTCAGATGCTGTTACTCTAATTGGGAGTCTTCCTAAGTGGGCGATCAGGCTAGATTTTACAATTTCCAAAGCGCCCACCACCACCGGTACCATCACTTCTAAATTTGATTTGAGTTTACATTCAAAACTGCAATGATCACATTTAAACTTCTTACCGTGTGACTTCGAATGAAGTTCCAACTCATCTTTTTCAGGATTTTTCAAATCTTTGTTTTTAATCTTTTGGTTCTTTCTTCTTGACAACTGAGGTTCGTTTCTTAAAGGGCTTATTCTAAGTCTGTTATCTTTCTCTCCATGGTCTACATCACTAATGTGAGTCTACAAAATAATAAAAAAGGAAAATACTGTCACTAAAAACATGAACATATTAATATTCTTAAATATTTTTATTTGCAAAAATACCTTTTCATAAAAATAAAATTAAAAAATTTAAAACAACTGAAATTAAAGAATCTATTCCCACCAAATAATAATAATAATAATAATAATAATAATAATAATAATAATAATAATATTGAGAAAAGCAGGTACACAAGATGAAAAATGTATTTATTGTATAAATCAATCAGTAAATGAATTAAGGTAAATGATAATAAATAGATTTAATTTTATGTACATTTTTTGTTTATTAGTTAAAAGTAAACCTGCAAAGTTGTTTTTTTCCTCAGTCTTTCAATGTTTGCAAAGAGCAACAATGAATTCAAAAAGGAATAAGAAAAGAGCTCATGTCATAAACTGGAAGGGAATGAATAAGAAAAAAGAGCAACAATGAATTCAGAAAGGAATAAGAAAAGAGCTCATGTCATAAACTGGAAGGGAAGGAATAAGAAAAAAGAGCAACAGTGAATTCAGAAAGGAATAAGAAAAGAGCTCATGTCATAAACTGGAAGGGAAGGAATAAGAAAAAAGAGCAACAATGAATTCAGAAAGGAATAAGAAAAGAGCTCATGTCATAAACTGGAAGGGAAGGAATAAGAAAAAAGAGCAACAATGAATTCAGAAAGGAATAAGAAAAGAGCTCATGTCATAAACTGGAAGGGAAGGAATAAGAAAAAAGAGCAACAATGAATTCAGAAAGGAATAAGAAAAGAGCTCATGTCATAAACTGGAAGGGAAGGAATAAGAAAAAAGAGCAACAATGAATTCAGAAAGGAATAAGAAAAGAGCTCATGTCATAAACTGGAAGGGAAGGAATAAGAAAAAAGAGCAACAATTAATTCAGAAAGGAATAAGAAAAGAGCTCATGTCATAAACTGGAAGGGAAGGAATAAGAAAAAAGAGCAACAATGAATTCAGAAAGGAATAAGAAAAGAGCTCATGTCATAAACTGGAAGGGAAGGAATAAGAAAAATGAGCAACAATGAATTCAGAAAGGAATAAGAAAAGAGGTAATGTCATAAACTGGAAGGGAATGAATAAGAAAAAAGAGCAACAATGAATTCAGAAAGGAATAAGAAAAGAGCTCATGTCATAAACTAGAAGGGAAGGAATAAGAAAAAAGAGCAACAATGAATTCAGAAAGGAATAAGAAAAGAGCTCATGTCATAAACTGGAAGGGAAGGAATAAGAAAAATGAGCAACAATGAATTCAGAAAGGAATAAGAAAAGAGCTCATGTCATAAACTGGAAGGGAAGGAATAAGAAAAAAGAGCAACAATGAATTCAGAAAGGAATAAGAAAAGAGCTCATGTCATAAACTGGAAGGGAAGGAATAAGAAAAAAGAGCAACAATGAATTCAGAAAGGAATAAGAAAAGAGCTCATGTCATAAACTGGAAGGGAAGGAATAAGAAAAAAGAGCAACAATGAATTCAGAAAGGAATAAGAAAAGAGGTAATGTCATAAACTGGAAGGGAATGAATAAGAAAAAAGAGCAACAATGAATTCAGAAAGGAATAAGAAAAGAGCTCATGTCATAAACTGGAAGGGAAGGAATAAGAAAAAAGAGCAACAATGAATTCAGAAAGGAATAAGAAAAGAGCTCATGTCATAAACTGGAAGGGAAGGAATAAGAAAAAAGAGCAACAATGAATTCAGAAAGGAATAAGAAAAGAGCTCATGTCATAAACTGGAAGGGAAGGAATAAGAAAAATGAGCAACAATGAATTCAGAAAGGAATAAGAAAAGAGGTAATGTCATAAACTGGAAGGGAATGAATAAGAAAAAAGAGCAACAATGAATTCAGAAAGGAATAAGAAAAGAGCTCATGTCATAAACTGGAAGGGAAGGAATAAGAAAAAAGAGCAACAATGAATTCAGAAAGGAATAAGAAAAGAGCTCATGTCATAAACTGGAAGGGAAGGAATAAGAAAAAAGAGCAACAATGAATTCAGAAAGGAATAAGAAAAGAGCTCATGTCATAAACTGGAAGGGAAGGAATAAGAAAAATGAGCAACAATGAATTCAGAAAGGAATAAGAAAAGAGGTAATGTCATAAACTGGAAGGGAATGAATAAGAAAAAAGAGCAACAATGAATTCAGAAAGGAATAAGAAAAGAGCTCATGTCATAAACTGGAAGGGAAGGAATAAGAAAAAAGAGCAACAATGAATTCAGAAAGGAATAAGAAAAGAGCTCATGTCATAAACTGGAAGGGAAGGAATAAGAAAAAAGAGCAACAATGAATTCAGAAAGGAATAAGAAAAGAGCTCATGTCATAAACTGGAAGGGAAGGAATAAGAAAAATGAGCAACAATGAATTCAGAAAGGAATAAGAAAAGAGGTAATGTCATAAACTGGAAGGGAAGGAATAAGAAAAAAGAGCAACAATGAATTCAGAAAGGAATAAGAAAAGAGCTCATGTCATAAACTGGAAGGGAAGGAATAAGAAAAAAGAGCAACAATGAATTCAGAAAGGAATAAGAAAAGAGCTCATGTCATAAACTGGAAGGGAAGGAATAAGAAAAAAGAGCAACAATGAATTCAGAAAGGAATAAGAAAAGAGCTCATGTCATAAACTAGAAGGGAAGGAATAAGAAAAAAGAGCAACAATGAATTCAGAAAGGAATAAGAAAAGAGCTCATGTCATAAACTAGAAGGGAAGGAATAAGAAAAAAGAGCAACAATGAATTCAGAAAGGAATAAGAAAAGAGCTCATGTCATAAACTAGAAGGGAAGGAATAAGAAAAAAGAGCAACAATGAATTCAGAAAGGAATAAGAAAAGAGCTCATGTCATAAACTGGAAGGGAAGGAATAAGAAAAAAGAGCAACAATGAATTCAGAAAGGAATAAGAAAAGAGCTCATGTCATAAACTGGAAGGGAAGGAATAAGAAAAAAGAGCAACAATGAATTCAGAAAGGAATAAGAAAAGAGGTAATGTCATAAACTGGAAAGGAAGGAAAAGAATCAGAATATAAAATTAGATCAGAAATTGTGGATGTTATTAGAAGGATGAAAGACGTAACTCCCTGACTTAGAACTTTAGGTTAAAAAAGGGGTGGGGAACTTTTTTATGTGTGAAGGCCACATTGAAATTTGCCACCAGAAGTGAGGCCAGTCAATAAATGTGACAATTTTTTTACAATAATATTGAATCTTTTGTTAATATTCTTTTAAACTAATAACTATCAGGGAATATACAACCATTTTAAGATTATTTATTTATTAAATTATTTACTTTTTTAACTACCTTTTTAATATTTTAATGACATTGTGATATCTGGTTCCAACATGGAAGTTTTAAGTTTTAATTGGTCCTCCAGATGCTCGTCAGTCATCTGATTTCTCAACAAATTCTTGATTTGTGTAAAGTATCAGAATGTTGATTCAAAACAGTATGTCGTAGAAAAGCCTGAAATCAATCGGTGTGCATGTTCCCGAAGGCGAGGGTATTCTACAGCCTTTTTTCTAAATTTCAACAGAATTTTCCTTAATTTCAAACAAAGATTTTAGGATGTTATCTTCCGACAATTCAATAAGCTCTACTTGTAACTCTTCAAGTGCCTTTGATAAATCAACTAAGTGAGGTTGAAAAGCTAGTTTTAAGGTGATATGCATTTCACAGTCAATAAATCTTTCATTGTAATCATTGATTAACGAGTCTAAGACAGATTCGTATATCATAAAAGATTCACTATTATACTCTTTGTTTTCATTAATTAATTATTTTTCTTAACCGGGCAAAATGTTCTGAAAGTTTCGACTGAGCAAAAAAGTTTTGAAAAATGATTAGCTATTTCTTTCTAAATGCCAGATTTTTTGCCACATATCATATAGATTTAGCTTAACCCTGCAGCGAAATATGTAATTAATTTTGCTTCGACATTATATCACAAAGAAAGGAAATATCTAGAAAATTAAAATCTGCTAATTCACAATGTTGATTGGTCGTTACCTTTAAAAAAGTCAATTATTTGTCCTTTGAGAGATAAAATTTAGTCTAATACTAGTCCTTGTGATAAACAATGCACTTTCAAATGATAGGGCAAATCTACAATGATAATATATTTCATTCATCATAAGCATGTTTCGAAGCCGTCGATGACTCGTTGCATTTGATTCAAAATACCTATAACTTTTTTTAATGTGTCATTTAAAACGACAGATTTGGCACAGACAATGAAAAGAAGTTTGTGCATTTGGATCTGAGAGTTCTCTTAAAATATACATTTGAGTGTGAATGATTTATAAAATATTGTCACCAAGTTAGTAATATTTAATCCAATATTGTAACATTTATCTGTGATTCATCCAAAGCCATCGAGTAAAAAAACATTTTCATTTTGAATTATTTTTTGAAGCTGCTGAGGTACATGATGAGCTAACTCATGCTGCTGATCTGTATTAATTCTTCTTTAAAGAGGTATATACATCATTATATTTATCAACTTTATCTTCAACAATGCAATCCTTTTTAAGCTCTGCATCGCAAAATGGTTCACGTTCTTTTCCAAGCAAATACGCTACTTTATAACTTGCCTCAGTCAAGGCGTATCCTCGATGTAGGCCTAACATTGAATGGAATAGCTGTCTTATTAATGCTTTCCTTCTTTTAATTTATTCAGTGCAATCTTCGAGTCTCACCCTCTAATTTGACATATGTTTATAGTCCTTATAACATAGTGATGGTGTGCATTGTATTTCTTTATTGTGGAAAATACGGTATTACAGAACAAGCAATTCATTTTACCACTATTAAACAGTACAAAAAATTCCAATTCATCAGTAAAAACTCTATTTACCTCTTGCACAGTTTTTTTTTAACTCTTTTAAACATG
This sequence comes from Trachelipus rathkii, assembly GCA_015478945.1. Lineage (NCBI taxonomy): Eukaryota > Metazoa > Arthropoda > Malacostraca > Isopoda > Trachelipodidae > Trachelipus > Trachelipus rathkii. Next base: position 7,776 of record JABUQX010014292.1, read on the forward strand.
GTGAAGTGGAAAATAATTTGAGTGTGAATGATTTATAAAATATTTTGCTTATATTATATCTAATAATTATTTTGTACGAGCTCACCAACTATATCCTGTTATGTTTTATTGTAACTAATTTGAATTTATATTTCTTAAATAACTAAGTTTTATCTCGATTATTGTAACTAATTTGAATTTATGTTTCTTAAATAACTAAGATTTATCTCGATAAGCCTTAGAAAGCCACACTTGATGGTCCAGAAGGTCACATGTGGCCTTAATTAAGGCCGCAGGTTCCTCATCAATGGGTTAAACTAACAGGAAAAGTATCTGAAGCAATAAGAAGTTTGAACTATGAGGAAATATGTTTTAGTGAAAAAAAATTTAAAAAATAAGTAATAAACTTTTTCAAATTGAATTCTCTCTCTTTGCTGATCTCAAAAGTGTCTTGAAACAGAAGGGAGTTATGGTATTTCAAAGAACCAGTTGAGTAACCTTCCAAAATTGCGACCCTTGTAACTTGGAAACTAAAGTCACAGAATTTTTTAATCGCAATAGTGATAAAATAATAATTTATGAAAATAATAAATTTCATACAAGAATCATTCAAATTCATAAGAAACAAATAAAACAATCTTTTAATTCTCTATTCTTACCAGACTTTCTTCTAATGGAGAAATTTGTTCAATATGTTGATCAGTCTCCAAATATTCTTCCTTAAAACTCAATGGCTCATCTTTTATTTCAATTCCATCTTTGACATATATGTCTGGGTAAATTGTTTCTTTCTGTGGAAAAGATAAATTTGTAAATGATAAGTAATAATAATAATAATAATAATAAAAATAATAATAATAATAATAATAATAATAATATAATATAATAATAATAATAATAATAATAATAATAATAATAGTAATAACCACTATAATAATGGTAATAATAGTAACAAAGAAAGAAAATAATAATAATAATAATAATAATAATAATAAATAATAATAATAATAATAATTAAAAATATAATAATAATAATAATAATAATAATAATAATAATAATAATAATAATAATAATAATAATAATAATAATAATAATAATAATAATAAATCCTTACCGGAACTTCTTCCAATACTTGTTCAATACTTTGACCATTGTTTATGAAATCTTCTGAACTTTCTAAGAGTTCATCCTTAATTTCCATCTCACTCTTAATATCCATAATAATCAAATCAAAATTTACTTTTATAAAATATCTCAATGCCACAAAAACTTTCCTGCTTGATAAAACAATTAAAATGTTTACACTAATCTTTATTGAATGGTCCTTAATATTTTTTAAATGACGAAGATAAAATTGAGCCTCTACAAATGTAGGCCCTTTAGCCAAACCTGATTCAAGTTTTCTTCATATATTTATTTTTATGTTTCAATGTTTCATTTGGGCTCAAAATCAAAATTGGCTGACACCTAAATTGAATTTTTTTTTAAGTTTTCCCATTTTTCAATAAAAAAAAAAAAAGGAGAACATTAGGAACATTAGGAATATAGAGACAGTAAAAAGCCACATGGGCCTATCGAGACTGTCCCAGTCAACCCACTCCAAACATGCTCATGCAATCATGCAAAACCAGGGCTTGTCAATTTGTTGTAACTACAAATCCACCAATTTGGCTTAGTCAAAACTAATGATATATAAATATGATACCCAAACCATCCACATGCATTAATAACTAAGTTATGTGGTCACACATGCATCTAACATTAATTCTAAATAAAACCCGCCAATTTGGCTTCGTCCAATATATATAATGATACCCAACCCATTCCATAACGTCTCAAGGTTGTGGCTGCAATCTGAGTCACACTCAAAAACTCCTTCTGGCAGACTATTCCAAATTTAAACAACCCTATTACTGATGCTATACTCGACACTGACCAGTGTACGAGTAACTTCTTACTTTTTCTTATTATGATCCCTGCTGGTCCTGTCCATGTTTCTACTATGAACAATTTATTGTCTCTATATTATCAATAGATGTAAATCATGTTTTCATATTTATTATCATGTTCCGCCTATGAGAAATCGCCTTTCTTACAGAAAAAAACCAATTTTTTTTCCCCCCCTTAAAAAAACCTCCCCCTTTTCGCCCCCAAGCCCACCCCCTCTTTTCCTCCCAATAAGCCCCCCCCCTCTTACCCTCAACACAGAAATCATCCTTGTTGCTCTAAGTTGCAACTCTCTCTAGCATATCTAGTCTTTCTTTAAAATAAGGGGCCCAAACTTGTGACCAATACTCTCTATTACTGGCCTTAACATAGCTATTATACAGTTTACATTAAGACATTACTTGTAAACAACATTTGCGATTTATTATGCCAGCATCTTATTAGCTTTATTTTTCTAGCTTCAAACATTGATTAGCTACTTTCAAATTAATCTTATAAATCACACCTAAATCTTTGTTTCTTGGTCCACAGACTCACACCCAATCCCCATTTCATATCGTAGTTAAAAACTTTTATTTGAAGTAACCTAGGTTCTTGCCTTATGCATCTTTTTACTATTAAAAATTTTCTTTGCCACTTATCCTGCCCACCCAAGCACGTTTAATGCGAGATCATTTTGAATTTTATCATCCTTCATATTCCTAACTGCGGTGGCCACTTTAGTATCATCTTCAAACTTAGAAACTTTATTTAAGTCCCTGTCCTAAATCATTTATATATATGCGGAACAATAGTGGCCCCACTGAACCTGTGGACACCACTCTTTCACTATTTCCCATGATGTTTATTCGCCATTTTAGTGTAACACTGTTTCTATTTTCGCACCACTCTTTAATCCAACACATGTACCACTCCACTATACACATTGCAATAACTTTTTCATCAGCCCTTATGTGGGGAACCTTAATCAAAAGCCTTACTAAAGTCTAAATATACAATATCACACTGGATCTCCTCGGTCAATGGAGCAATGCAGTAATGTATTCCATAAAATTCTAAAAGGTTTGTCTGACATGACTACCCTTTTCTGAACCGTGCTGGAGTCTACAATACCCTTGTTATCTCTAAATATTTCTCTATATGACATTTTAGTAACTTTTCCAGAACCTTTTCAACCCAGATATGTTAAGCTAACTGGCCTAAATTTTCCCAAATCTTCCTTTTACATGATACCA
>JABUQX010014293.1:0-17500 GCA_015478945.1 Trachelipus rathkii
TAACATACAACACAATCACACGTCTTATCAATCTGAAATTCTTTGGAACTTCAATTATAACAAATGTTCGAAAATGTGCTACTCGTCAACACGAAAGCATGCTAGTGACTGCTTTGAAGAAAGACTTGTCGTATACGTTTCGATAAGTAATATCCTCGTTTCTGTCTATAATACGAATGGTCTTGCGTAGATTATCTCTTTATTGCTTGCTACTGTTCCTTTTGCGTGTGTATTTGTTCAACGATAAACTCTGTTTAGGTGTCAAACACATAGAAATCTATCAGTTGTGATTTTGAGCATCTAAGTCGTACCGGAGGTGGCCAGTCGAGTATCAGAGTAACTTGTTCAATATCCTGCGGCAAGTCTATTTCCTCTATATTTGTCTGGGTCCACAATTTAGTGCCTGTTTATTCGGATTATGTATTGATATATTAATTGTTACTTTGATACATTTAATGTAAAATACCAACACATATTCCAAGTCGCTTTTATTGTTACGCCTGCTCGTCCAATTTCTGTCGTTCGTGTATGCTCCCTGCTTATCCGGTTTATAATCGCTGTACTATTTAGGTGTTGCATCGTTATTTGTCAAATTTTCATAGAAGGGATTGTATTCCAAATACTCCATTCTATCACAGGATTCATTTTATTACACCCGTTAAATTCCTCTGTATATAATATATTTATATTATATATACCATATATCTTATTATATCTTATATATTTATATTTATTCTATTATATTATATTTTATATTATATATAGTTTTATATATCTTATTATTGTTTGCTTTTCTTTATTTTATTTTATAGGTTTAGGTGTTGTTGGTATGTTTAGTATTATCTATAGCGTATATATAGGGATTAGGTTAGTTGGTTATTCAGTATTAAATTGTTCTGTGTGAATATATTCTGGCTTTTAAAGAGAGAGTTCTCCAAGTTAATATTAGTTTATTTTTCCTTATAGAAACCTTTTGAATGATTTGTTGTGCGAGAAATAATATATTAAATCCTCAAACCACTTTTTAACAAGCTCGTTTGCTGATGGTTAGATGGTGTGTTTTCTTCCGCATAAATTTTCTAGCCTTTGTCACAGTAACTTTATGTTGATAATAAGATCCTTTGGTAGATTGATGCTTGATCTTCAATAAATTTTCCCTTTTGCTTTTATTGTAACTCCTATCTTCTTCATATCTTCATAAAAAATTTATAAAAATTTAGGGGGGGAATAAATACAATTGTCTTTTCAGATTTGATGCTACGGTTTTTTTGGTATTTTTATTATCATCTCCAGTAAAACGATAATAATATAATCTTGCGCACATAGTGTTCCATACATACTTATTTCTATCTCTTAAATATAATTATACTATGAAAAATATAATGCAATTTGATCAGTATTTCTTAATTTGAAGCTATTTCAACCATTTTGAAAAGATATGTTGATGACTTAAAACTTTAGAAAGAACCTTCTCAAAATTGTGCATTGACAAAAAAAAAAAATTTCTTCACATAGAAAAAGTCAACGTCATCATCACTCTGCCGAATTATGCCAATTGAATCCATTTCCAATTTCTTTAATTTTCATCCAATAATATCTCAGAAAAGAGCAAAATACTTCATTGGCTGATCACTTAATAAACGTCTATTTCAATGTGTGTTCTTGTAATTCCTTATCCCGTTTCCTTTTCATTCATTTGAAGAAGAACAAATCAATTATCTCGCATTTTTTATTAAAAGTTCAAACCATTTCTGGAAATACTTCAAAATTATGTAATATCAATATTTCAAGTCTTATTTATCTAGAATTGAAACGTCGACATTTTTTAATTTATACTCTGTTCTTTTATAATAATCAATCTCTAATCGATGGTCCATTTTCAGCGCTCGAATATTTCTTGGTGTCGTTTTATAGTTTTGTCGGTGAAATTATTAGTTTTGTCGCCGATTTCTTATTTTTTTTTTTAGCTTATACCTTCATTCAATGTCGCGTTTTTTTTGGTTCTATTAACATTTAGAATTTGATGCAGACACTAGCTCTATTCAGGGATGTAGGTAGGGTTGGAAATTAAGATCCTTTGCGTGCCATTGAGGATCATTTTGTTACTACTACGTCTCGGATACTGACTTCTCTCTTCTTTCGCCGTTTGAGTATCTAATGTTATACCGAAGTTTATGATATTATTGAAATTATTTACTATCAAGAGTAGTACATTCACTACACACTATAATATGGGGGCAGCCTAATGTCGCATGTCACTATCTAATAGACTAAGCCAAGCATTAATAATCGCATAGTCCGACAAGATCTTGAGTATATATTACCGAGACATATCCCGAACTCTAAGACTCCACGATACGTCAACACTGAGAGCGTGATTAGGAGAGCCGATAAGCACTTCCGATCTTCCGCGAGGACTATTAATGGATACATTTATATTTCTTTCTTTTCTCCGAACTCCGCTGCTCCGGCTCCCGGCTCCGGCTCCGTCTTCCGGTTCCGGCTCCGTCTTCCGCCTCGCTCCCGGCTCTCCGATTTCAATTGGTCATTTTTACAGTTCCATCTAGTTATTAAACTTAACTATCAAAAAATTCTCTCTCCTCATACGATGTAGTCGTATATCTATGATTAGTTGAATTTTTCGTTTGATTTGCTGATATAGGGATAAGGAGTATGTTTCTTTTCGTGTATTTCTTATTATATTCCTAATCGGTACTTGAGTAGAATGGGTTACAATAAGTTCTATCAAGGTTTTCTAATTTATTATCTAGTATACTACTATAAGAGCGGAGAGAATTTTAAGATCAGAGATATTTTGTGGATGAGGTATTTGAATTATTTGAGTAGCATTACCTCCTTTCAAGACCATAATCAACTTTGTAACTTACGCATTATATGAACAATCATCAGCATATTAAAGATAGACAACTCCAACAGATCCAGACAACTTATAACATTCTAACAAACGAAATATTCAATAACTCTGCTTAATAATTTAATTAAATATTGATAATACTGAATTAATAAATTGATAGTATTATCTATTTTTGAGAATATATGTTGTCTATATACTGGAGTCCTATACAGGTCGGATTATGTATTACTAACCGAGAATATGTTTCCAGGGTAAATGATAATATGTTTGGTGGCTCTACGAACTTATTTACTTGTTGCTTTTGTTAATCTATTCGGTTTGGTGAATCACAGGTTTTTTATGTTTGAGTCAGTGTTCCTCGCCGACAGTTTTCATAGCTGAACATGGCCCCGATTATGTTTTTGTTTTCTATTTGAATTTCTCACTCATACTTAATTAAGAGTGACTAGACATTGATTTTTGCTAAACTAGCAGTTTCGCTAGTATGTTCTTTCAATTCTTGTAGAAATTGTTATAATTACGTTCGTATATTATATTGAATTTCAAATTTGCTTAGACATAGAACTATATTGGAATAGTAGTTAAGATACTATCATTCTGATTTTTCATTTCTTTCCGAAAAATGTTATAAAGATAAAAAAGTCATTTGATGTGATAGTACAATTATCTTTTTCTAATGAGAGAGGTGATCTAGATAACACCTATTCCAATCACTAATTTTTATGTTAGATATCTAGATGGTAAATGTTCATTAAATTTTTCTTTTGTTTTATTTAATATAAAATAGTAAATTTTGTTTACTGTTTTATAGCTTATCGTATTTTTGCTTTGTATATTTTTCTTTATTATTTTTTTAAATATGACTATGTTACTCATGATCTCTACATGTCGCTACCAATTAGGACTTTTTTTTTTTTTTTGATCCTCTGGTGGCGGGAAATTTTGCCGGGTGCTTCCGGGGCCGGGGCCGCGTTGGGGTGCGTAGATGCATTCTAGAAGAAGTAAGTCAAATTAAACCTTTGAGTCTTCTAAAGACAGTGATGGAAATTAAGTATGGAGGGGACATTTTCAATGTAATTTTAATTAAGATTAAAATGGGATTAAGGAAACCAAACACTTTTATTATATTCAATTAAAATAGCATATATTCCTTCGAAAGAAATTTTTAGAAAAATAATTGATTTTCTAGAAGACTAAGTAAATGATTTAAGGTGTAGTATAGGATATAATGTCAATTGTCAGAATGCCAGAACCTAGTATATATATATTTATGTATTATACTATACGTTTTGGTAGCTAGGGTAATTCTTTACTTATACTATAAGTATTGGTCTAGACTTATTGTATTTATTTGGTTCTATAGTAGTATTGATTATATTATTTTAAATGTTCTACTTAGCAATATACTCCTTATATATATTATATACTGTTGTATATATTATACTATATATATATTTTTTTTTTTTTTATTACTATTATCTTAATTTAAGGTTAATACCTTCTGCTTATAAATATTTTATATCATTATTATATTATATATATATATATATATATATGATATCGTTGTTGACATAATTATTTATAATGTTTTATTATTACAGTATTTATATTTATTATTATATATATATATTATATAATAAAAATATATATAGTCACTAATAGTATGGTATGATCTAGTGATTATATATTACTTTATTATATATATAGTTTTTAATGAACTACTTTCTGCGTAGTGATATATTTGGTATTACTTACTTTAGTATGTAGGTAGCCTCTTGTAGTTCGTTTTTTTTATACATTAGTGCCTTTTAAACTTGCATGTATTCTATTTTTCAGTTTTGACTATAGAGTGTTAACAAATAAATACCCTTCCTATGACAAAAAAGGCCCACCTTTTTTTTTGAATGAAACTTATTAATTTTTAAAATCTAGATAAATCTAATATTTTGTTTTCGTCCGACATCGCGTATGTTATCTTTCTTAGTCTTCAGCTATAGGGACTGGATTTTCTTTGCTTGATCTCTATCAATGTTCTAGTGTTTTCAGTTTGTCTTTTTTCTCTTCTTCTTTTTTCTTTCTGTTCTTTTTCTTCTCTAAATTTTTTGTTAGAATAAATTTTTTGATGTTTTTTCAGATATCATTTTGTATAATAATCTATCTAATTAAACCGGTCGGATTAATCGTATTCGAAAGTTGTATTAACTATTCTAAAATGCAAAGGATTCTCATTATTTATGCGATGGTTCGTTGTGATTGTATTCTCGTTATCTTATATTTTGTTTGAAATTGATATAAGTGGCCTGTTGTTTACCGTCCTATGACTTTTAATGCTGAATCTGTATGCTGTCGCTTGTGCATGTCAATTCCTGTAATATGTTTGAAATCTTTTATTTTCCTTGATTCTTTTGAAAATTCTACTGGTTTTTCACTATATAAATGTTTTCATTGCATAGTCCTATATTGCAGGTAGGATGTGATACTATATTTCGTCATTGGGGATGAATTTTTCTTTTCGTTTATGGTGGTTGAGAATAAGTCTTTTTTAAGGTGATCAGTTATTTTGAATGGAATGCAGGTACATTTATTTTTTGGTAATATTGTGTCTTTGTACGAATTTATAATGGTAATGAGGAATTGGTAACAAAGGAGGTGTTGCTATATTACTTTCGGGGAAAGGTGCTATGAGTACCTTTTTTATTTCTTTTTTTGCTTTGTTAATAACTGCTGTTTGTGATGACAAACTCAGAGTTTCGTAAATGTGATTTGCAAATAGTCCTTTCAGTGGATCGCTATTTTTATTTTCTCTGTGCTAGGGGGTCGTGTCGGGTTGGTTCGTCGGGTGGTTTTTTTTTTTGTGGGCTGGGCTTGGGTTCGGGCGGGGTTCTTCCATTTCTTTGGTTTTGTTGTGTTGCCCTTTGCTTTTTTTTGTTTTGTTTCTTATTTTTTTTTGTGATTTTTTTTGTTTTTACGGAATAAACTATTCCGTTTCTTTTTTTCTGATTATTTTATTTTTTTTTTTTTTTTATTTTGTGTTTTTTTTTTTTCATGTGTTGTGCTTTGTTTTGATTATTTTGTGTTTTTATTGTGGTTTTCGCCGTTCGGTCGTTGTTTTTGTTTATTGGTTGCTTTTTTTGTTGTTTTTGTTTTTTCTTTTCTCGTTTGTGTGCTTTGTTTTTCTTTTGTCTTTTTTTAGTTTTTTTTTTTTTATTTTTGTTTCTTTTTTTTTTTCTTTTTTTCTTCTTTGTTTTTTTATTTTTTTTTTTTTATATTCTTTTTTTTTTTTGGGGAGTGTTTTGTTTGGGGTTGTGGGCGGTGTGGGTTGGGGGTTGTTTGGTGGGGGTCATTTTGGGTTCTTGAAGGTGTCGCGGCTGGTTTTTGTTGGTTTTGTTGGTTTTGTTGGTTTTGTTGGTTTTGTTGGTTTTGTTGGTTTTGTTGGTTTTGTTGGTTTTGTTGGTTTTGTTGGTTTTGTTGGTTTTGTTGGTTTTGTTGGTTTCTTTGTTTGTTACTTGTATGGTGGGTGTGTTGGTGTGATTTTTTTTTACTTGTAAGTGCAGGGGGTTATTATGTTTGATGTAAGGGATCTATTGAGTAATGTGACGGCGGTTGAATGGCTGGATGCGGTGGATTTTTTTGGTGATTGGTTGTTTGGGGTTGGGTTTGGGGATGTCCGGGCCATTTGGTCGGGTGTGTGGGGTTGGTCCGATGCCTCGTGCAGTTGTGAGTCCCATCATTGCAGTTTTCGCCGTCGGTGGGTGTCTGATTTTATTGCATCTTGATACATGAGCAGCGGTTGGTGTGTGGTGTGATAGGATGTGGTGTGGTTATGTGGATGGGATTTTGATGGTGGGTTTCTTGGTGGTTGTTCCGCTGTTCTGTTGTATGGTTGTTGGCTGGGTTGTCCTTATGTGTTCGCTGTTTGTGCGTTTGGTTGGTGTGGTGACGGTATTGGTTGTTTGTGTGGCGCTTGGGGTTGGCGTGTGTGCTGGGTGTTTGTGTTGCTTTTGGCCGTTTCCGCTTTGTGTTGTTGGTTGGGAGGGGTTGAGGATGGGGTGTGAGTTTGGGGGGAGTTGGGGTGTGGTGGGTTTGGTGGGTTGTGTGCTTGGGGTGCTTGCGGGTTTGTTGCAGGGTTCGAGGTTGTGGGTGTTTTTGCTGGGTAATTTGGTTGGGGGCGGGTTTTTTTTGTCTTTTTTTTTTTTTGTTTGTTTTTTGTGTTTGTTTGTGGGTGTGCTGTTGTGTGTTTTTTTTTTTTTTTTTTTTTTTTTTTTTTTTTTTTTTTTTTTTTCTTTTTTTTTATTTTTTTTTTTGTTTGTTGTTTTTGTTGTTGTTTTGTTTGTATGTCTTGGTTGGTTTGTGTTTTGTCCTTGACTGTGGTTTAGATTTTAGTTGAAGAAACGTTAGATTTGGTTTGTTTTTTTGTTCGTGTTTTTTGTTTTTTTTTTTTGTTTGGCTTTTATTTTTTTTTTTTTTTTTTTTTTTTTTTTTTTTCTTTTTTTTTTTTTATGTTTTTTTGTTTTGTTTTTGGTGTTGGGTTATTTTCTTTAGGAGGGGTGCCTCTAGTGGTCGGGGATTTTAGGGTGTGTCTTTTGTGTGCTTTATTTTTTTTTTTTCTTTTTTTTTGTTTTTCTGGTGGTTCAGCCGTTTTGTTCGGTTTGTTGTGTGTGGTGGGGTGTTGTTTTTATGTTATGGTGTTTTTTTTATGTTTTTTTGGTTTCCTTATTTGCAGTTTTGTTTTTATTCATTGTTTTTTTTTGTGTGACTTTCTGTTGTTTTTCTTTTTTTTTTTTTGTGCGTTCTGTTTTTTTTGGGGTGGTGTGTGTTTGTTATTAATGTCATTCCATTCATGTTCTTTCTCTTACGACGAACTTTTAGGGTTAAGAGATGGAGAGCATATACGAAAGACACGGAGAAATAGAGATGACAGAACAGCTAATTTTGGGTTTGGGGAATGATTAGATAGCCAATGTAGATAGTTTGGTGCGAATGTTGTTTTCTATATATAGTAAATAGAAAAAATGTAATTGTTATTGCATGTATGTGGTGGAGTACCGAAATATAGGGTGAATTGCAATAAAGAAGTTTACTATCGTATAACGAACTGAAGGTGAATAGAGTTAAGTATAGTTTAGGACATGCATTATGGTTGGTGTTGTGAGGGAGGGCGACAAAAAAAATGTCATCTACATATCTATCCATAAACTATTGTTTAATTAAGGTGGGTAAATATGATAAAATTTCTGTTAGTTCCATTATATATGTTACTGATAGGGAGACAGTGGGACCCATTCTCAGGCCTGAAAGTTTGTTTGGTAATATTTGCCATTAAAATTGAAAGTAATGTTATGGTTGTCATGAGAGAGTTGGCCTTCCCCGTTTCAATATAATTAAACAAGCTCATTAATTCTCAGTTACATACTTCTTTCATTTTAATGCAAATATTACAAAACAAACTTCGGCCTGAGTATGGGATCCCACTGTCTCCCATAACTCAGTACATATATATGGAAACTAACAGAAATTTTTATCTCTTTTTACCCCACCCTTTATTACACAATAGTTTATGATTAGATATGTAGATGATGACATTTTTGTCTCCCCTCCCTCACAACACCCAACCCTAATGATGTCCTAAACTATATTAACTCTATTCATCTTCAGTTCAGTATTACGATAGAAATGCCCTCCAACAACTCTATCCCTTCCTCGATATCTTAATCACATGGAATAACATTTACTTGCAATTTACCTATATATAGATAAACCACATTCGCACCAAACTATATACATTGGCTATCTAATGATTCCCCAAAACACAAAATTAGCTGTTCTGTAATTCTCTATTTCTCCGTGTCTTTCGTATAGCTCTCCCCCTCTTCTAGACAGAAACTAAATAACATCCATCAATACTTTCAATACACTTTACTACATCATGAGTGTTTTTCATCACAAAAGGCATTTTACAAAGCAAAAAAATAGCACCTTTCACCTTTCCCCCGAAAAATAGCCACACCTCCTTTTTACCTATTTTCCTCAATTACCTATTAAAAAGTTCGAATAAAACAATGATTATCAAAAAAGTATTACCCTCATTTCCATCAAATATCCACCACCTTAATAAAACATTCCATCAAACCCAATAAGAATAAGAAATCTCCCCAAACTGTATAATATCACATCCCCTGCAATACTTGCAATCAAACATATATAGGTGTGTAAACCATAGAATTTGCAAAGAAGAAAAAATCACACATAACAGATGACCTGCAAGCATAGACATAGTATAAATTCAGCTTAGACAAGTCATAGGCGCTAACACAGGCCCTTCTATCAATAATACAACAAATATAAAGATCGATTCAAAAATATTCAATCACAACGATCCCATTCACGCAAAATTCATGGAATCCTGTGTTGCATTTAGTAATAGTAACAAACTACAGATAACGCATCCCGTGAGTTAAGAAAGATTTTAATACCAAAATGAAATATCTTGAAAACATCAAATCAAAATGACATGTTGGTTTACTGAAGAAAATAGCAGACCAACTGAAAAACACTTGGATGAAAAGATCAAGAAAGAAAATCCAGTCCTTAGCCTGAAGAGGTCTCGCGTGTTTGCGGAACGAAAATTAGCTTTCCTTTTTTAAAATTTATTTCAATTAATAAAATGTGTCTTTTAACATGTTTTTAATTTGTGTACATTTCGTTAATAAAATGAAGTGCAGTAAAGCATAATACTAAAAAAAAGAATCCAAAGGACTTCTCTCTAAGTAATATATATATAATATATATATATATATATAAATATAATATATATAATATATATTATATATAATATATATATATATATAAGTATATTATAATATATTAATATATATATATATATAATATATATATTATATTATATTATATATTAAATTCAATTAAATAAATAATTTTGAAAAGAGATTTCTTGAATATATTTGATTTTCTTGAAAGATATTTCTATTAACTAAAAAATACATTAATATTTTCACAGTTTATTATCTTTATTGTCCTTTTAACCGAATTCCGTTTTGATATTCAAATGTCGAAGTATTATTTTTATGTTAAAAACTCGGAAAAATATAAATGATTTGGCCTCAATTTTAATTTAAAAAATACGTAAAATTACAAAAAAAACTTGTTATATTTAGGTATGTTTATATATTTTTGCATCAATTTTTATAACAGAGGAGTAATGGAATTAAAATATATTTTTTATTTGTTTGATTTAAGCCTCTATATTTAGTGGGTAATTTACAGTTAACTCCCCGCGATAGTAAATAATACCACCTCGGAGCTAATTATATCCTGATTTTTTGGCCGGGGCCGGGGCCGGGGCCGGGTGCCAGGGGCCGGGGCCGGGGCCGGGGCCCCGGTTCGGTTCCTACTCCAATTAGATCACCCATACAATTCAGCACGCATTCAGGTATATTTACTACCTACACGCACCAGTCCCGCTTGCTCCCAAAAAATTACACAACACTAGAAACAAACACATAACCACAAGGAAACACATAGCACAGCACATTCGACACAACACACAATCCAATACGAAACCCACACAACAAACACCACAACACAACACATACTTACATAATAATAACATATATCATACCAACATTACTTATTAAATGGTTAGTGACAGCAAAGTTAAATGTATATTATATAATATATAATATATATAATATAATATATATATAATAATATATATATATATATATATATATATATATATATATAATATATATATATATATATATGATGGAAGAATAACTAAACTTCCTTATTTAGATGTAATAACTGTTAACACACACTTAATAACATAAAACTGGGCGACGTTTCTTTACCCCATATAACGCAGGGGTTGTCATTTCAGTGTTCTGTGAAAAAGACCCTGAATGAGGCCATGCGTTTTTTTGAGTCCGATAACGTTTTAAATTTTATATTTTAGGTGATTTAAACAGTTTTTCATATATATATATATAATAATATATATATTATAATATAATATTATATATATATTATATATATATAATAATTTATATATAATATATATATATACTAGAGAGAGAGAGAGAGAGAGAGCAAAATATTTCACATATAATAATACTTGAGTTTGAGTTATATCAGCTACTTAATATAGTTTTCTTTGATTTAAAATTCATTTTATATATATATAATATATATATATATATATATATATATATATATATATATATATATATATATATATATATATATATATATATATATATATATATAGATATTTTTTGAGCGGTCAAAATTTTTGATGACTTGTCTAAATTTTAATTTTTAATAATAATATAATAATAGTTAATCAAAACAAATTAGTAGTATAATAATATTAATAATAATATATTAATAATATATTAAAAATAATATTAATATATTAATAGAAATGAGTAAACATATAGTCCGTGAAGAATTCTTAGGTTAAGTGGCTGTTGAAAGCATTAAAGGAGAATCTCTAGCGGAGGTATTACTACAAACGCTGAAATAAATAGTGACTTTCTGATTGGACAACGATATAATTGTGCAGAAGCAATGAAGACATTTTTTAGAGGTGTTTAAGCTGTCGAAAATATCCAGCGGCGCTATATGTTTACTGCTGTTCACATCCTTGTGAAGTACAACACATTAGAAACTTTATGGCACAGCGAATTCAACTAGGTACTATTTTAGATTGCTAATGCGGACTACTATATTAATAGGAAAAATAGGAAAAATTTTCATAGACACTAAATAGACAAAATTCAATGAATTGGCGAAACAAGGTTGTTGGTGGAAAGATACGGTGTATTGTTACGATCTTGAGAAATTATTAAAGCGTTTGTTGAAGCGTTTGAGAAGCTTGAATAGATCAAGATATTGAACCTTCTTCAAAAAAAAAAAATCAGATCCTATCTTTTGTAATCAAAAGAAAATTTTTTATGTTTATTTATGACTTCAACTATAATCTCCTACACTCTTCTATTAAATACTACATTGCAGTCTCGATAATTGATGACAGCAACTGTTCTTAATCATATTGAAAATGTGATGTTATTTTCAAAGATTTTCCAGCAAATAACCATGAAACATTTTCAAACATTTTGAAACTTGCAACAGAACTTCTGCTTTCTGTTAATGAAGAAATGAGAATGAATCATGTGAGAATCAATGTAAAAAGAAAAGATATAGGGCAATTACAGTTTCTATTCTTGATGATTTTACAAACCAGTTAGAGAGGAAGTTCGTAGTCCAATAGATCTATACTTACTATTCTTTGTAGAGTCACTCATTTCATCTCTCTCTCTCTCTCTCTCTCTCTCTCTCTCTCTCTCTCTCTCTCTCTCTCTCTCTCTCTCGTCAATCATCTCTTCTTCTCTCTCTCTCTCTTCTCTTTTTCTTCCTCTCTCTCTCTCCTCTCTCTATCTCATTCATCTCTCTCTTCTCATCGTCTCCTCTCTCTCTCTTCTATCTCTCTCGCTCATCTCCTCATCCCTCTCTCTCTCTCTGCTCTCTCTATATATATATATAATATCTATATATATATATATTATATATATATGATATATATATATATATATAATGCCTATATATATATATATATATTATATATAGTATATATAGTTATATATATAAATATATATTATATTAAAAATTTTATCCGAATTTTATGTAATATAAAATTATTTGTTTTGGTAATAGATTTTAAACATTTCCACTCACCCACAACGTCGCACACCCAAAAAAATAATTTCTCTCCTCCTAAAACTGCTTAAAACATAAGTTTCAATTCTGTACGAGCGAAAGACAAGAAAATCCTAACAGAATTGGCTTTTAATGGGGAGGTGTCAATTTCAAGCGATACAAAATAGTAACGGAGGAGAATTATCGAGTCATTTTATTTTAAGGAGATCATGATGAAGAATTTTTTATATAAATAAAATGATAACTTTCTTTGTATGTCGTATTTAACTGTTATCAACTATAGATTCAATTTTATAGCTCTTTTGATTGAAAGCAGACTATATTATATGATATAATATATATATATATATATATATATATATATATAATAATAATATATATATATATATAATATATATATATATAATATGATATATATATATATATATATATAAATATAATAATATATATATTATATATAATATAATAGTATATTATAATATGAAACATACGTGAACAATTTCTGGGTACGAGCATATTTATATATATATAATTTATCATATATAATTTATACTATATATATTTATATATACTTATATATATAAATATGTATTATTTAAATAATTATTATATATATATATATAACCAATAGTATATATATATATATATATATAATATATTATACATATATATATAATTACTAGTATATATAAGATATATATAAATATATATATATATATAATATAATATATTATAATATATCATATATATAGTAATTTATATTGATATATATATAATATTATAATATATATTATATATGATATAGTAGTATATATATATATAATAATATTATATATATATATATATATTAATATATAAACCTTATATATAATTATATATAATATGTATATCATCATATATAAATAAATAATATAATATATATATATATATATACTATGATAGTATATAGTAGTATCTATAAAGCTGAACTATCTATAGATATATATAATAGTATATATATATTATATTTATATATTATATATATACTTATATATATATACATACATATTATATTAAGTATATATATATTATAATATATCATATAGTATATAATATAATATACTAAGAATATATATATATATATATAATATATATATATATATATTAATATAATATATAGTACGTTATATAATAATTAGATCCCTTACCCACCTAGAAAAAATAAATACATATAAAAATTATAATACACCAGATTAAAAATAAAGTTTAATACAAAATTAATATAGATAATAATCTAATTTTCATTCTTAAATCGTCATATATTAATAAATATAAAACATCTCTTAACGACGATCGTCACATCTGATATATAGCTCAAACAAAAAAGAAAGATCCGTAAAAGATATAGTATTATCCCCTAAATATACATATATAAATATTAAATAAATAATATAAATAATAATAAAATAAATAAATAATAATAATAAAATAAATATAATTAATATATAAATTAAAAGTGATAGTAAGCAGCAAGTTAATTAAGTTATATATATTATAATTAAATAATATGCAGCATATATTTTCCTTATTTAACTCTAAGTCAAAATCCAATAGAATAAAGAAATAGAGGGATGAATGTCGATATCACAAATTGAGACTAACTGAGCAGGTACCCTTGTGTTAGATATATTGTAGAAAAGAGACTTCTGAAAGGTAGATAATTATACTATTACTATCATCTCTCTATCTGACTATATATATATATTATTAATATCTTATATATACTTCATATCTATATCTCTATATACTATCTTCTATCCTATATATATAGTATTTATCTCCTATATAATATAAATAATTCTCTAATTATATTAATATTTATATATATATATATATATATATATTATATCTTATACTACTATCCCAATAACCTTACTAATATATATAATTATATAATAAATACTATATATATATTTATTATGATATATAAATATATATAGAACACAGATTGCGCTTAATTCCATCCTATATCTCCTCTTCATCTCTCTCCAGCATTCCCCCCCCTCCTCTCCATCCTCTCCCTCCTCATTCAGCAGTTCCTCAAAATATTCTGTCCACTTATTATTTATTTCCCTTACCTCCTCTATATAAAGCTGTAAAAAATATTTCTATTTCGACCGGCCGCTCATACATACGAGCAATACGCAATTTTCTTAACTTTACTTTAATGTTAAAAATTCACATAATTTATAAGAGACTTTTCTAATTCTTTTATTAGATCTCTATTGATATCAATTAAAGTATTTTCTCATTTAAAACCAATGGGACTATTTTAAAACCGTTTGGAAAATTTCTAGATGAATCAAATGATATTGTTCAAAGGAAAACAGTCGAATCTGTATTGATAAATTTGGTTAGTTTTGGTTATGCAATTTTGCTAAATTGGTACAGACTATTTATGATATATGTTAGATTAAATTTATACTCCACTATAAAACTTAAAAAAATGTCGAAAGCGCCAATATTATTTAATTCCATACGATATTCATTCCGCAAATCCTTAAAAGAAAACGAGGAATTTACCGGAAAATATATTGAATAAAGAATCAAAACCATTATTCTCAGCCTCTTAATATCGGAGAATTTTAATTTTCTTCCTGCTTATATTTTATTTACAATATTATTTTAATATATTATTTTCATATATATAATATATATATATATATATATATATATATATTATATAATATATATATATATATATATGATATAATATATATTATATATATATATATATATATATATATATATATATATATATATATATATATATATATATATATATACTATATATAATAATAATAATATAATAATAATTTTCTGAACTGGAAGCTTTAAAAGTTTGATAAATATATGGAGAAAGTCATCAAGAAAGTATCATATTTTTTTCCCTGATTGTATCAGTCATAACCAAGTGACGCGGAGAAAGTTAATAATCATGAGAATACAGAAATTTCAATAAGTTTTCATAAACACCTTGAATTACTCCATTAAAAATCGATATAGGCTACCTATAAATACATTCTAAAATTCTATAGCTTTGTTAATATTTTAGACGTTCATCATTATTTTATACAGCAATTTTTATTCACTTATCATTGGAGTTCCAACTTATAGCGGTAGTTCTATAAAAATACCAGTCAATCAAAAAGTTTTTGCTGTTTAGGACAATTATTACAATTTATGCTTACAACTTTTAATTTTAATATTCATTTTTTTAAAAATAATATATACAAGAAAATTAAACATTCTTCATTCACTGGAAGAATACTGCCTCTTTCGCAGTTGAAACAGAAAATATTTATTCCAATTCAACAGATAAAGTTGCACAACTCATTGTCTTGAGAGCAATTTTGGCTATTCATTGGAAGCTATCATCCCCCCATGGAAAAACTTATCAAAATCTGTAGTAATTGACTGGTGGGACGGGACCTAAACGCATAAAAAACTGCCTTAACTTCACCAATCAGAGAGTTGTCTATTCTGGTCCTAAATTTCAAAGGTTGTACTTTCTTTTGATTCCAAATCCAAGAACTTCTCCAAAACATCAACATTTTTGAAAGATGAGTGTTGGCCAATGTGATGATGATTTTTTTTTTTGGAAGAAACCATCAACTAACTTACACCCCACATTTATTTACCACCACTATTTCATTATCAACTTTTTATTTTCGTTTAAAATGAAGCCTTTCTCATACCAGTTCCCCCTTCAATTGAGGATTGACAGTAGTTGCCAAAATAAGATGTTCGTTATTGCAACGTTCTATCAAACCTCATCATCAATGACAAAAACTGCAGTACAGAAACAGTAGTTTTAAACTTAACTTCTAGACATAATTAATCCATATAAAAATCGAACATTAATCAATCAAGGCTTGAGAGTGAAGTTTTATCATCACTTTTTAGGTGTAAAAAATTTGGCAAATTTCATAGGATTAACGAATAGTCAAAGATAAATAATTATAGAAATAACGTGGTATATATATATAATTATATATATATATATATATATAATATATATATATATATATATCTATATATATAACTAGTTAAATATAAATAATATATATATATATATATATATATATATATATGCTACATCCATTAATAACGTTAATAAAATGTTAAAAACTTATGCGCAGTAGATATATGAATAAATAAAAAATTCATTCAAATTTTTTAACTTTTCTCCTCTCATCTTATTACCAGAAATACCACTCAAAGTTGAAAAAAAAGTCAGATCTGTTGATGAATATTAGATGGTACCTATCAGTCTGGTCCAAATAATATTGGAATATGAAATAACATTGCTATATAATATATATATATTAGGGATGTACCGTAACCAGGTAGTATCGGCCATTTTTGTTGGTATCAGTATTGGTTAACATGGCCGATACTTGGTCGATACTTCTTACTTTTTGGGTGAAGAATTATGAGAAACTTTTAGATTCAATAATAAATCTAGTTTCGATATATAAAAAGGTTCTAATTAAGGATTCTTAAGCTAGCTGAAATCGCCACAAGAATGGCACTCCGACGGTGAACCACTTCTAGAATACATTTAAATAGCATAACAGAGAAGCTTGCTCGCGTAACAAAAAAAAAAAAAAGATTCACAGAAGTAGAAGCCGCCTTATCAGCAACCTTGGCAACAGCACTGATAGTGACGATGGTGGCTTTTTCAGACAAATAAACCTTGAAGATGATGAGGATTTGGATACATTAGACTTTGATAAGTCCATGGCCGAAATTGCATTGACATCTCATTCACCTTCAAAGGAATTACATCAAAGGAACTCATCGAAACTGCATAGACAGTCATCAAAAAGCAGATAATTCTTTGTCTGA
>JABUQX010014293.1:22500-105723 GCA_015478945.1 Trachelipus rathkii
AAAAAACTGACAAATCTGAGGTACATGTGACACTGAATCATTGACTACTAAATTTAAACTATGGGAAGAACAATGGATATATTCTTCATTTGGAGTTTTAGCCTTGATTCTAATTTGCAACCCAGAATACTGACCACTTATTGTGGCAGCACCATTTTATCCTTGTCCCCGACATTTTTCAATGTCAATTTCATACTTTTCCAAAATTCCCAAAACTTTGCTCTCATATCTCTTCACTGGTTTGGTCATCTAGTTCCCAGAAACCTAGAAAGGACTCATTTATTTTGAGTTTATTATTTTCACTTGCAGATTTTTCAGATACTGTTACATATCTGATGATAATACTCATTTGTTCTACTTTTGATATATCTTGTGTACTGTCAACAATAATAGAGTAAAAAGGAGCCGAATTAATTTTTGACAGCAAAGATTGTGTTACTGAATCTCCTAAGAGATTGATGATTTCATTTTGAAAGTCGTGATGCAAGTATTTTGATCTAGACTTTTCCCTCATAATATGAGCCTTTAGTAAGGAGTCATAACGAGATAACAAATTAATAATATTAAGAAAATTTCCACTTTGTGTTTGTCCGATTTTGTTGATATCATCCCTATGCCTTCGAAATGACAGAGAACATAAAGCCAATGTACGCACAACATCAATGATTCTCATAAAAATATCTTTCCATTTTCTCCGTTCTTCAGAAATTGTATCTACTATGGTTTGATTGTTTTTCCATGATGTATATGTGACACAAGCGGTTAGGTGGGCGACACTACCTTCATGACGTTTAATTCTCTTACTCAAGCCCTTCCAGCAGGCCGGACTGGCAAGGTCGGCTGGTCGGCGATTGCCCGAGTGCCCCGCCCAGCCCAATGGGGCCCCGGAGAGGCTTCCCAAAAATGAATATACTACTTTATAATTAGTTACATCCAGGGTTGGGGATTTTTTTGGATTTTTTGAGAAAATATAAATTTTTTATTTTTTTTATTTTTTTGATTTTTTGAGAATCGTGACGTCACGCAAAATATAATTTGTAAACAAACTTTTTTTCTAAGTTCGATTAAGTATTATTTTTTAACCCTAGGCCCCTATATCTGAGTTCAAATCTTAAAATAGGGCTTATAGTCTATGACACAACGAAACAGCAACACTTAAAACATTGTTAATTTGTAATAAATGATAATATATTACATCAGAATAAAAAAAACATGTTTGAAACATGATCTTTTGTTGATATTTTTAAAGTGTAGAAATTTGCTATGATATTATTATTCTAATTTTTTATTTCTATTGAAATTAAATCACTTAAATATCCAAAAAAATTAAAAATATATACCCTATATTAAAAAGCAAAAAATCAAAAAAATCAAAAAATCATGATTTTTTTTTTAGCAAAAAATCATGTGAAAAAATCAGTTGAAAAAATCAATTGGATTTTTTCCGTGCCACAATCGGGTATTTATTAAGTATATAATAACGATAATGAATCTGTAGTAAGTATAATGTATATATATCTATATGTGTTTTTATTATGTATTTGTATATGTGATAATATGTATTTTTTATAGTAATTTTAAAATTTAAGCTGATACTAAACGCAGGTAGCTCAGTGGTAGAGCACTCGCCAAACAAAGTGAGGGCCCCAGGTTCGCAACTGGTCGGGTGGGAGAATGTGAACAATTCTCTCCTTTGGCTTTGCTTCGTCCTGCTCGGACGTTAATCGAGTACACCCCCTCCTAGATTAGGGCTCTGCCCGTGAGCCGTGGTGTTATATACATATATATATGATATATATATATATACTCATATATATATATATATATATATATATATATATATATATATATATATATATATATATATATATATATATATATATATATATATATATATATATATATATATATATATATTAGAATATTACTATATATATTTAACAGACTGCCGGATATCCAACCGGATATCCGGTATCCGGTTTTAACTTCCAGCCGGATATCCGGTATCCGGCTAATTCACTATCCGGCCCATCCCTAGTTGAAAGGTCCATGGTCATTTTGGAAGAGGGGGGGGGGGTCTGATCTAGAGATTTTACAGCATCTTATAGAATGGTATGCTGGTACCCGACTAGTGAGTCTTTAACACTTTTTCACAAAAATGGGTAAATATCTGTGATCCCAATCATAACTCACTTTCACCAAACCATCACAGAAACTGGATGACGACCTCTTTGAACAAATAGTTTGAGTTCTGCTGATTCCATAGACGCAACATACACCTTATCATTTTGTTTGCTAAAATATTCTTCCAAGGTTAATATTTCTTCATCTGTAAACAATTTATGGCATCTATGAGTAAATGCAAAAATGCGGCTCCTGCAAGCTCAACTTTAAAGTCTTTTCTGATGATGCCTATCACAGAATACTTAGGAATCTACATTTCATGTAACATGGCGTTTTATTTACAAAGAGGATTTTGCTTAATTCATGCCTTTACAGCTTCAACAGCCTGCTGTCTCCCAAACCAAAAAATGTGGCTAACCACATCTATGGCAATCGATCACATCACCAGTCCTCATATAACTCTATGGCATGATATACATACAGCTAATAATGCCTAGTAGTTGCAGTCTTGAAAATGGTACTCTTTTTTTCCATGCAACACTTATGTAATGCTATAACAGCAACATTTTTTTTTGTTCATTGTTCTACTCCATAGTAACTTAATAAGCAACCAAAACAGTGCCTAAGCTAAAGTGTGAAGGTTATGACCATATATGTTAGCACCTTGAATATACTAATTTCTCTAATAGCAACTATTTTGGGGAGATCTTGCTAATATATAAATAATATATATTATATATATATATATATATATATTATATAATATATATAATATATATATATATATATATATATATATATATATATATTATATATATATTAAATATATATATATATATATATATATATATATATAAAAATCTGCCTTTCATGTAGATTACCAATTTATGTTTAATCTATTTATTATACGTGTGTGAAAGTTACTCCAAATATAATAAATAAAACAATAAATCCTTCCATCAAAGTGAAAACCAGTAATAGCAATGACAAATAATGCATGCCTAACGACACTAAAGGCAATTTTAATTTTAAATTAAATATATATATTATATTATATATATACTATATAATATATATATATAATATATATATAATATATATATATATTATATATATATATATATTATATATATATAAAGCCTATTAGAGAGAGCCACCACCCAGAGCCATTTAAACCAAGTTATCCCGACAGTATACAAGGTAGTAGAGCATGATTAAACAGGTACTAATAAATAACAAAAATTTCATATCTTAAATTAAATTAAATATAATGACCTACAGCCCTAGTACAAGAAACCCATTTTATAAAGCTAACTTATGATCCAAAGCATCAAGAGTTCAACTACGCATATATAATATATATAATATAAATATATAATATTATATATATATATATAATATATATAATTATATAGATAGAAATATATGTATTATATATATATATATATATTATATATATATATATATGTGTGGAAAAAAAATCAGAAAACCCTTTTTAGAAAAAATACCGTTCTTGTCGTCTTGTTATGGTATATATATATATGTGAAATATATGTGTAATTTGTTGAAACTATTTTTGAGAAATACGCTGTCGCTATAGTATTCAGTTATGTACAACTTTTATTCAAATTTTAAACCTCAATAGCCTGAATAATTATTCTAGAGACATATCGGCTAATTGGTAAGTAATTACTGTACATTTAAGGTTCCGAGAAATAAATAAGTGAAAGCTTGAAACTAAAAATTAGTGTATTATTGTATTTTGTTTCAGGCATTTCTTTTGTCAAATTTCCATTGGATATCACATCAAGGAAACATTCACAAATTATAACTATCAAGCAAAGGGGCAATGTTAAGTCAGTGTGCAATTGTCAACTGGATCATGATTTTTTACCACTAGACAGGAACATTCCCCCACTCACAGGAAGGGCAAATGTAGCTGAAAAATTAAAACCTCTGAGCAAGATGAAAGAAGTTTGCTGCAAAAAAGCTAAGAAAATTCCAGGCTTACATAATGTAATGTTTGCTCCAGATCTATAACTCACAGTCTTCTGAATGCTGGTGGTCCATCAAGAAACCCACTTTCTAAACAACTTACAAAGGGAACTAATAGTTATAATTGTTTGCTCCAGAACTAAAACACACAGTCTTCTGAATGATGGAGGTCCATCAAGAAACCCACTTTCTAAACAACTTACAATTCGTAATTGAGCAAAGAAATGTCTCCAATAGGCAAAGGAACACAAGGTAAACAAGGGAACAGTGAAGATGGTATTTTGGAGACAGATGAATTGCATTTTTAAGTACAGGGTCAGATGCAAGCACTCGATGAACAGATTTGTGAGTGCCATATGGAACAAAAAGTTAAACATCTGCTAAAGGGTTATTTTGTTTCATTTTGTTTTATTGGAGCTATAAATCTTGTGCCTATAATTAAAATGATGAACTCAAAATGGTAAGCGATATCTCAACAAGACTTCACAGTGTCTTACATGAAAAGAAAATTGATGAAGCGTTACAAAATGAAAAGATTCAGGTGCAAAAATCCTGAGGAAAATAAAAGGATTTAAGCCTAACAGAAATCCAATCAGTTATATGTTAAAAACTCTGCTCCAAACCTGAGTGCAACACAAAATCAAAGCTCATCAATGCAGTAATTCAAATATGGTGTCATGATGAAATTAAAAATATGTACAAATCTCATCGATTCAAAACCTCAATGGATAAAGATGAGGAGGAGGGGGAGGGGAGGCTATTCAGTTTCAACTTATTTTCACATATATATATATATATATATATATATATATATATATATATATATATATATATATATATATATATATATATATATATATATATATATATATATATATATATTTATATATACAGTATATAGCTATATATATATTAGTGGGAAATTTTATTGATCGTTTATAGTTAGATTTTAAAATTTATATATATATATATATATATATATATATATATATATATATATATATATATATATATATATATATATAACATATAAATATAAACATCTATTTTTATATATATATATATATATATATATATATATATTTATGTGCTTTGACTAGTCAAAGCACACAAAAACTAACCCACTTTTTTTCCATCATTAATTACTCCTAAACTAAACAACATTTGAAAATTCCAAAACATTGGTTAATTGTGGCCAGGTCTAAGGTGTAACAGCTATGAAGGAAATTTGATTTGGGTGATTACTTTAAAAATTAGAAAATAAAAATTAAAACCTTTAAAAAATAACCCAAAAACACAAATATAACCCACCCAGACAAAAAATAACCCACCCTTGAAACCCCTCATATAAAGTATAAATGATCATTAAAATTTTATTAATAATGTTTTTAGGTATTTTAGCTTGTTTTTTAATAAAAAAAAAAAAATTTAAAAATTAATATTAAATTAAAAATTTAAGGAACACAAAAATAACCCACATGGACACAAAAAATAACCCACCCTTGAAACCCCTTAATAAATCATCGTTTAAGTTTCATAAATAATGTTTTTAGGTATTTTATGCTGCTTTTTAATTAAAAAATTAAAATTTAAAAATTAAAATTAAATACCCACCCCATTTTATTATTTGTTATAGTCAACAGAAGTACAGAACACACAGGTAAAAGTATTCCAGTGTGTTCTTATGTTCTTTTGATATTCTTTTCAGAGGCCTCTATACCAAATTGGTGAAAAAACCCTTAAACATGATAATACTCTATATTATCCACGTGAATACTGATTTTGAGAGTATTTGAAGGTGGGTTACTTTTTATGTCAAAAAAATTTTTTTTTGCATTTTCCCTACAATGTTTATCAAAAAAATTAAAAAAAACTCTCAAATATGCTAATACTCTTTTCCATGTGAATAGTGATTTTGAGACTAGTTGAAAGTGGGTTATTTTTTGTGCCCATGTGGGTTAGATATGAGGGTCCAATTTGGTCAGTATGTGTGTGTTCGGGGTTGCACAAAACTTCACCAAAATAGGATATTTAACCTTATGAAAGAGTGGTCTAACATTATTTAATTAGAGGTTAATATATTTTGCATTGTTTTCCAGGTTATTAAAGGCGTTTTCGATTTTGCACTTTTGCTAACGAAATGCTAAATTTTTGTTCGTTTTCGTCAACCTAGCGCAAAATCGTAAAAAAGGCTCACCAAACGTAAAAAAATGTCACTAATTCTGTAATATAGAATAAAATTCAGCATAAAATAGCAACCATACAGAATTAAAGGAGATTCCACTTAGTTTGATAAACGTACACGATTTTAATATATGTGTTTTGAAAACAGGCTCTTCTAACATTCGTTAACAAAATCGAAAACGCCTTAAGGCTTAAAAAGAACCAAAATCTGGCAAAAAGTTGTAGAAAAATTTAAATTTTCAAAATTTTGAAAAAATTCCTAAAAATAGAAAAATCCAAAAATAATTATGATAATGCATATCTGTACATATATTTAATGTATTTACATGGTGATATACTTATTTTGTTTCAATACATAAAAATTTTTTGTTTAGGGTGGGTTAGTTTTTGTTTAACATTTAGAGTGGGTTAGTTTTTATATTGCTTTGACTATATATATATATATATATATATATATATATATATATATATATATATATATATATATATATATATATATATATATATATATATATATATATATATATATATATATATATGCTATATATATATATATATATATATATATATATATATACTATATACTATATATATATATATATATAATCAATAAATTTCCTTTCTAAGCCCCAGCAAATCAGAACACAATAAGCAACCTTTAAAGAATAAAAATCTTGATAATATTAAACACAAAAATAACCTTTTACTCTGTTTGTTGACTGCGTTGATCACTTGGAAAAGGACTCTTGGGAAACTGTTTACCATCTTTATAACATTTCAGCCTGTAATTTCGTAGAAAAGAATTATAATTGTCATTCTTTTTAACACAAAAAATCTATTACTAAGTTTATGAGCAAACCGATATTTAATTACATAAAATAAAATTATTTTATATCAAGCAGAAAACTTAATTCATTACTTAAATCTACCGTATTCCACAAAGGATGAAAAATTGCATTAGGATATGTGGTTTGATTATATTTCTACCTTATCTATTGAAAAATCAATTTTCTCTTCTTTCCGTACTGACACTAGATGCATCAAAATTAGTATCACTATTGTTGGACATTCTCATCTTCAGTTTATGCTGAATTCTATAAATAAGAGAATATCTGGTTGGATTTCTCAGGGATGA
This sequence comes from Trachelipus rathkii, assembly GCA_015478945.1. Classification (NCBI taxonomy): domain Eukaryota; kingdom Metazoa; phylum Arthropoda; class Malacostraca; order Isopoda; family Trachelipodidae; genus Trachelipus; species Trachelipus rathkii. Next base: position 29,939 of record JABUQX010014293.1, read on the forward strand.
TGAACCAGAGTCAGTAGTAATGGCTTGACGTTGAGGTCTTGGCAGAATGACTTGTTGTGTGCCAGGGATGGAGGAAGGCAGCGTTCTACCACAAGAGGAGGAATTTCTGGAAGGACCAGGTGGTGGGCTGAGTGAGGATGAATGGTCTTCTTTCTCCTCTTAAGCTGGGTACATCTTTGTGCCATTATCGGCGTTTAAGAGAATGACTTTTATTTGTGCACTGGTGCACTGGAATGTCATGATAGGATCATCATCAGGTACAGCTAATCCACTTTATTCTTAGAAACTTAATCAGTTTTTCAATGAAAGTAAAACCAAGTCAGTTTGGTTAACATTAACTTCTCCCATATGCGTATAATCTAACAAAGACTCAATTACATTATCATTCTTTAAAAAAGAACAATAACAGGTGATTTGCAGAGTTGTTCAAAGTTTCACTAAAAATGTTCACTCACAAGTACTCAACTACTTACTGAACTGGAAAAAACTTATACATATTAGCATAGTAGAAGTTTATTTTTAGATGAAATATATATATATATATATATATATATATATATATATATATATATATATATATATATATATATATATATATATATATATATATATATATATATATATATATATATATATATATATCTATATAATATATATATATATATATATATACATATATATTCTTCCTGGTGTGTACACGACACCAGCGGCCACACTGGGCTGAATAATTAACTCCATGGGTGGGTTCTGGTATAATTGGTCAAAAATATGGCAAAGGAAATTTAGATGGTGAAATAAGAAGTAAAAAAAAAAAATAAAAATATAAAATGTACTTACATTTATATATAATCTTATACATAACAAAAAATTAAATTATATATATATATATATATATATATATATATATATATATATATATATATATATATATATATATATATATACTCATATATATATATAAATCAGACATCTTTCAGACACCCCCCCTTTTATCCACACATATACATACCCCTCTTCTAGACAACATCTTACAGACATCCCTATCCCTTATATCCCTATGTATGGGGGAGAAAGAATTGCCCATCGTATGTCCTACGTAGTAAAGAGGCAACTAAGGAATGGGTGGTAGTTGGGTTGGCAGCCCACTACTACTTATCTTTGCCAGGAATGCTAATGCATGCCTCGGAGAAGGACGTAATTGCTGTAAGTGACCTTCTATCTTACGGAAAAAAATGTTATCAATTGTATGAGTACATGGAATGTCAGAGGAATAAATGCTGAGAAGAGAGATGATGGATGTATTTAGAAAGGGCAAATTAGATTTGCTTGCTGTGACAGAAACAAAGATGAAAGGAAACAGTGGAAATGCATGATGTGGTGTGAAATGTGTTTGTGCTGGTGTGGAAAGGAATGAGAGGGGGAGAGGAGTTGCAATTTTGATGAGTGACTTGTGGTATAGAGCTATGGTAGATTTAGTGTGCGAGTACTAGAATTCTAATGGCTAAATTTAAGTTTGAAAAGGTCAAGGGTAATGTTGAAGAGTGCGATTTTCTGGGATAATCTGAATGATGTTTTGGATGGGGTGAGTAGGATCTTTAGATTGATTGATCTTTAGATTGTGTTGGGTGACCCTAAATGGTTGGTTAGGTGATCAAAAAAGGGATGGTATAACAAGTGGCTTTGAGGTGTCAGGAGAAAATGAGAACGGTAGGAAGGTGATTGATTTCTGGGAGGAGAGAGAGGTGTGCATGTGAGTAATACTTTCTTCAAACACATGAGTATTCATAAGTATACTAGAGTTGGTATTGAAGTGAAAGGTATAATTGATTTTGTGTTGGCAAAGGAGATGTTGAAGTATGTGTTGGATGTTAAATCAAAGGGGTTAGGAATGGGATTATCGGATCATTATGTTGTTTTATGCAAACTTGTTAGTGAAGGGGGGGGGGCTTGGAAGGTGATAAGGAAGGAAGTGGGTAGAATTAAGAGCGTGAAGTTAAGTGAATAAGGTAATTGGGTAAGTATTTGAGAGCACTCTCAAGTAAATCAGTTGAATGTGAACAAGCTGAAACTGAACAAACCTGGAAGTAAAAATGAAGTAAGCGGTTGTTAGAAGTGAAAAAGAAGTATATGGATGAAATGGAAGTGTGGAGGGAGCACTTCAAATATCTGCATAACATTGGCAGGAATGAGAAGGTGATAGTGAGTGTGTGCGGGTTTGATGCAATGGAAGGACAGTATTTTGGGGATGAGGTCATGGTAAAGAGGAGGTAATGGGTGTAGTGAGGGAGGAGGTTGAAGATGGTAAATCTGCAGGTAAGATGAAATTACTGGTGAAATGATCAAGAATGAAGGTGAGATGATGATTGATTGGGTTTGGAAGTTGTGTGTAACAAAGTGTTTATGGAGGGTATAGTTCCAGGGGATTGGAGAGCAGTAATAGTACCCTTATAAGGTAACTGTAGGAATTGTAGAGTGGATTCATCAAGTGTTGTGGAAGATATATGATTATTTGGTGAAAGGTGTGCTGTTGGACTGATTGGTGAAGGAACATTATGTGATAGGAAATGTGTGGATCAAATCTTCACATTGAAACAAATGATTGAAAATAGAGGAAAATTGTATTTAGGTTTATGGATTTACAACAGAGCGTATGATGGGATTAATAGGGAAGCTTGTGGCCCTTGTAAGATTATGGTGGTGGTGGGTGATGACTTCTAGATGGATTAAAAGAAACATAATGATATTGAAGCGTGTGTAAAAATAAATAAAGTCAAAAATGACTGGTTTAATATAAATAGCGGAGTGAGAGCAGGGATGTGTTATCTCATAGTTATTCCAATTTATTATACTGATGAGTAGCCATGAAAGAATTAGAGGTGAGGTGGCAGAGGATGGTGTTAGAATGATGAAGAATGGAAGAAATTGGAGGGTGCCTACTTGTGCCAGTGTGTAGTTTTTGGTGTGCATCTAAGTGTGTTTGAGCTAGGATTGGTGAAATTTGGTGAGATTGTGTAAAGGAGTGGGTTTAGTGTGTGGATAAAGTAGGTTATGGTTGTGAGATGTGTAGTAGGAAGTTGAATGGCAGGAAGGTGGCTGGTGCAATTAAATCATTGGGTGGATGTAAAGGGACTAAATCTTGGGTGCGTTAGAGTTTACATGAGGTATATTGTTACCTGTGTTAATGTATAGTAGCAGAATTGCTGTTGATCAGAAGTATAGATCTAAAGTGTGTAGATGAACAATCTTAGGGGTGTGTTAGGTGTGTAGAAATGAATTAATCCCAAATGAGAATGACATATTAAGAGTTCATATAGTGTGAAGGGATAAATGAGAGAATAAATGAAAGTACATTAGAATGGTTTGATTATGTGGAAAGGATGGATGATGTAGTCAGTTTTGTTCAAAATGACTAGGTTTTGTCCTTTGTCAGACTTGACTGGCTAGGGGCAGAAGAAAAAATTAGTTAGGTTAGTAAAGGAATGCCTGGGGAGAGAAATAAGAGTTTGGCAAGAGGCTAGAAAGGTGCATAATAGCAGTGAATGATGGGGTCTTGTGAGGGGTATAGTTTGTGGCCCACACAGGCCCAGGATGAAACCCCACATTGACAAGATGCCATAATTTGAGGAATCTATCGCAGTTCAGTGAAACAGGGAGAAATTTACTGACTGGCAGTGATTCTCACTAAAAGGTATAAAGAGGCATGCACTTTTGACCTATATCAAAATTCTTCTTCCTTTAATTAATTAAAGTTACTTTAGTCTTGAGGGAAAAGAGGCTGGGTGATGATAGTATATATATATATATTATATATATAACTATATATATATATATATACTCTATATATATATATATATATACTCTCTGCCTATATCTTTATTTTTTACTATATCTTTATATATATATATATATATATATATATAATTATATTACCATCTCACTCTTAGGGCTCGCCCTGTCATTGGACCATCCTTTCTTCCTTCTGGCCCCGAAACTCTTTATCTAGAGCACTCTAGGAAAACATTTCTTTGCGCAATGATTTCTGATGCCAGTCCTTGAGTTATCACACTCAGGTAGGGTTTCACCCTTTCAGTGGAACTAGCATCATCTTCCATTTGGACTCAGTCGTTCTCCCAGAGCTCATCAGAAGATCGTGCTTCAGCGCATAAGATTCCAATGCTGGTCCAGGAGTTCTTCAAGCAAAAAAAGTAAAGGACCGGGTTGCTGGCTAGCCCTGTCGCCCCTAAACTATGCGAAGAAAGAAGAGTCTTCATATGGTCCGACTGCCTCGAATATCCATTCTTCTTACATATAGACAAATCAATACTCCACTAGATACTGCAGATACTATATATATCTATATATATATATATATATATATATATATATATATATATATATATATATATATATATATATATATATATATATATATATATATATATATATATATATAAACCATTTATATATATATATATATATAACTATAAAAGGTGTACCAGAAATTTTAATTTAATAATCAGAATTTTCGCATCCTGAAACATACTTCATAAAATGTAGAGTTTATTACATGTAAACATATTTTCTATCAGTAAAGATGTTATTTTTAGAATTTATAAATTTATAGGTGATGTTAAATATATTACAGATTTTACTTCTCAAAACCAATAAAAGTCTTTAGTACATGAAATTTAAGTTAAAAACAGGCAGCTACATAAATATTTTACAATACCCAACCACAGCTGTCGAACTCCCAATAAAGTCAGAAATGCAATTATTTTTCTCCCCCTTATTTTAAGCTAACAATTCAAGGCAAGGAATTTTTAAAAAATTTAAAAAAAATAAATAAAGTGCATATTATAGCTGTATATCATCCAAATCTTTCATATATATACCTATTTTACCCAAGACATGTTTAAATATTTTTATTTTATTTTTAACTTCTAAAACAAAAAAAATTTAATATAAAAGATGGTAAGAGTTATGGCAAATAGTACTCTTAAAACATGTGAATAAAAAAAAGAAGTAAACATGATAAAAGGGGAAGAAAATTTATTCCAAAGTCAATCTCTTTTATGCTTTTAAATTATCAAAATTAGTTAATTATTTCCCAAAAGAACTAATTTGTGACATTTTTAACTTTTTTTTTGTTCACCTAATCAACAAGAAATTTTCAGAGCATGTATAACTGGGAAGATCCACCTTTTTTAATTTAGATAATTTATTTTATTTTATTTTTAATTCTTAACTATTTTTTTTTTTTTTTTTTTCTTTTTAATATAAAAAAAATTTACACATGCAAAATAAAACCAAATAAAAAAGGTGCATCTTACCCAACTATATGAGGTGCTACCCAAAAGTTAACTTTCAAAAATTGATCGAAGTGAACCATAAAATGTCGGGAATATGGGTTTTCCACAATGAAAATACAAAGCAAATCAAGACAAAAAAACAACAAAAAAATCAACACTTTAGGGGTAAAAAATTTAAGCTGCCATCTTGTTTTAAATTTGGTGCAAATTTGCAGAAATTAAGAAAATTATGCCCATTTTCGCAGTCCAGAAAAATTCAAGGTGGTCAATAGTAAAACCTTTCATTAAGTCCTAAAATTGTTTCAAAAGAACAATTTCTTATATATATAATTAAGGTGAAAAAATCTTAGTTCTTCTGCAATGAGACTCAGCAGGAAGTGTGAAGTGTCAACTACTCAACTGAGCACTTTATTGTGGATATATTTTTAAATGATGATTCATATAAGGGCAGCATAAATAATCCAATTTAGACTGATCAGGGAAGTAGAAATAATTTGAAAAGTAGCTAGCATTAAAATTCAAACAGGACAATCGTCTCAGAAACCCTAGAGATCAACGTTTCACAAATAGTGGCCATTCAATATGAAACCAATCATTAACAGCCTATGCAATTTCCACATAATCAATATTAATTATATTTACACTTTAAATGTTAAACTATGACCATGAAGAATTGTCATGTATAAGTATTTAAAATTTTTTAAAAATTCAATAAGGTGTAGAAATCATTATAGTCGCTTTAGACCTAAACCAGTAATTCATATCTGAAAACTTAAAAACATGCAAATTTTATGTCAGTATGCCTCTTTCTGTTACAGTTCAGTGAAACAATTCCCCCTTGTTTGCAATTTCTATTTAAAGTAAGTTGCCACAGGCTAGAAACAAAAAAAAAAGTACAGCTGCAGTAGTATGGGTAACAGTTTGTATATACATTTGTCATTCAATTCTCAATAACAGAATTATGCCAAACAAACAAACGTGCACATAACACTAATTCATATGGTGAATAAATAGGAAAATTTTGTCAATTGACTAACAAGAATGTGTGCAGCAGACTTATGAAAAAGAATGTTATACCAAATATGGAAATCATGCAAATTGAAAATATGAATTTAAACAAGTTTAAATATTTAGGATATATATTGGATGAAAAGAGAACAGATGAAGCTGAGAGTAGTAGAATGGGGGCTGGTACAAATTAAATACTTTTTAATACAAAGGGAGTGTCTTCGAGTGTGCTAGGGTTCTGCATGAGGGTATGTTGTTACTCGTGTTAATATATAGTATAGTAAAGCTATAATGTGGTATTAAGAGGTAAAGATCTAAAGTGTTGTCTTTTCAGATGGATAATCTTATTTTGGGTGCAATGGGCTCGCACTTAGGGTTCGAGGGGGGATAGTGTGTTTATGTGGAGGCTAAACTTTCTTGGTTGCCTTAGGTCATATTCTTCTACTTAACTATTTTGTTCTTGGTACACATGTTTGTGCACCCCACACCCCTAATCTGTAGGGAGCCATGGAGGCGAAAGAAGAAAATATGAACATGTAGAAGCCTTTACATAAAAATTTATATTTTAAATATTAACAGTATTTTTAAAAATTATTAAATAAATGAGAAAATAAAATAAAATGCGAGCTCAATTAGCAATGAAAGCTAAGATATAGGATTTAATTATTAAATAGCCAATTGACAAATAATTTTTTTAACCTTAAAAGTAACTAAATACAAGTATATAGCTATAAACTATATTTATAATTATCATCAGTATGATGATAAAATACTAAACTGAAAAGGGTTCAAATAATAATAATAAATATAATAATAATAATAAATAATACTAATGAGAGCACTGATATATAGCTGATAAGCTCTCTCTCTCTTGTTAAATCAATAAACTCAGCATTTTCCAAGCTAGCATTACAAATAATCAAATCAATTTAAAAAAAAAAAAAAAATGCAATGTACAATTAATAATAATAATAAAAAAAATCTATAAACAAAACTATTGGGCTTATAATTTTTAATGTTTACAGTTGCCAATTTGATATTTTCAGTATATTAAATTTTTTCATCTTCCATTCTATCAGATAGTACAAAACCTTATTATTTACACTAAAAATTAACTTGCTTTCATGAAGAAATATTTGACAAAAGCAAAAGTACTACTTACCTTATCTCTAAGTAGTCTAAGAATTTCAAAAAATGTAGTTTTGTGGTTATTCCACTTTAGGCTCAAAAGCCCATCTTCCATTTTGGAATAAAAAAATTTTCTGAAAAAAAAATTCTTTTTATATATATATATATATATATATATATATATATATATATATATATATATTATATATATATATATATATATATATATATATATATATACTATATATATATATAGTATATATATATATATAATATAATATATATTATATATACATATACAATGATACATTATATATATATATATTATGATATATAGATATATATATATATATATATTATATATATAATATATATATATATATTTATATAATATATAATATATATATATATATATATATATATATATATATATATATATATATTTTCTTTTTTGGGTTACAAATTTTTATGAAATTTGATACACATGACCATCAACAACAATAAATTTTCATCAAATTTGGTACAGATAACCTTAAGGTTAAGTAAAAGTTTTTTATTCCTTGAACACAAGTCAATCCAGAAGGTACCAAAATGTTATTTAAAAAAAAAAAAAAAAAAGTCATAAGAAAAATAATAAATATAAAATTTTCCACTCTTGCACATCATAACACTATCTAATCTAGTGGATTCTTAAGTTTGTACATTTTCAAGTTTCACTTAAGGTTTTTTGCAAAAAAATTTATACTATTATATATCAAATACAACACTGAAAAGGGTGGGTGTCAACCAATTAGTATAATTTTTGTTTAATAAATGTTTTAAATCATAAATCAATTTTGATTAGCCTATTTAATAATCTAAATGGTTGATACCCCAAACTTTTCAGTCTTTTATTTGATAAATTATGATAGATTAATATTTTTGATATTTGTAATAGTGATACTATTATATTAGCTATTTTACAATATAAAGGTTTAATTTTAAATAATAAATTGTTTAACATGTAATAAAAGAGTGTAATTTTAAAGCATTGTACTAAATTTTTGTTAGATGTAAGAAATGTAATAAATTAAAATTTTTGGTTAAGTTGGATACTTAACTTAAACTACAAATAAAGGCAAAAAAATTTTTTTTTTATATATGCAAATATTTATTAAATAAGCTAATAAAAAATTTTCTGGAATGATTGTATTTTTAAAACTTTAGTATACTATATATTTTTCATTTCATTCTATTAGGATCAATCTGAAAAAATGATCCTGCTATTTTCAGAGAAAAAAGATACAAATGGGATAAAAAGTCAGTAGTTTTAACCCAAGTGAATGCTAATTAAAAATTCCTTACAAAAATGACCTAAAACTTTAACTATATATCAATAAGACATAGTTAAAATATAATTCAGATTTGCCCTCTCAGCCCTCAATTTGTGGCAAAGTTGAATTAAAAAAAATATTCTCCCATAAATGAAAAATCATATTTTATTTTTCATTCAATCAATGTAAAATTTTTAGAGCATATATATATATAAATTATATATAGACTTTTTTATATTATATATATATATATATATTATAATATATATATATACTATAATATATAATATAATATATATATACACCGTCAAATGGGGGAAGACTGGTAAAAATTAGGCTTTTTTTTTTTTTGTCGTCATGAAAAATCAAAATTTCAAGTTACACCCATACTAAATGTTTTTTCTTCAAATTCAAACTTCTTAAATGTTATAAAATAATGAAGAGAGTATTAAAAATGAAAATAAAATAATTTTTAGGTAATTTTTTGAAAAATGCTAGTGTGAAAGTTTTTGGGAGGATAAAAAACTGGTAGGTGCGTCGGTTTAAAATGTAATATGTTAATATATCGTAAGTTTTGTGACTTAGTGATTTAATTTAATAAAAATATGTATACAAAGTCTTTAAACGTGTTAAAAATAAATTTGGGTAAAAAAAAAAGTGTAAAACTTAAACTTCACTAGCATTACTGAGCATCATGATTTTTTTTGTAAAACTTTTACTTTTCAATAATGTATCCTATTACCAAAACTTACGAAAACAAATTACATATTTTAGAATCAGCGTATAAGGCTTATTCGTGGAATGTTATAAAAAAAAAAAAAAAGAAAAATTATTATTTTTTTTTTTAAAAACATTCCTGTAAAAAACTTTATAACGCTGAGTGCCAAATATGTAAATTGTTCTTGTTTAAGTATCGTAGGTCGTCGAGATCATGGCGTACATATATGCTTAAAGTTTGGCTATTTTTTTTACGTAACATTAATTATCAAAAAAAAAAATATAATATTAATACAACGATTTTTCGTGTGAAATAATATAAATTTTACTCTATTTATATTTTAAAGTGAAAATTTATTAAAACTAAAAAAAAAATTATACATGAAAATTGGAGATGGTATTTTCTTTTAAAAGTGTAAACCCTTAACTTAAAAAATAATATCACTAAATACAATTACATACATGGAAACTAGGGGTGTCCCGGAACTGAAATTTTCGGTTCCGGCCGAACCGAATTAGCCGAGGAATCACAAATAAGTCCGGCCGAAACGGAGATTTCTAATACTTCCTTAACTTAAAAGAAATGTAAAAAGTATAATTTAACTTTCAATATTAAATCTTATATATATATATAATATATATATAATATATATATATATATATATATAATATATATATATAATATATATTATAATATATAGATATTATATTATTATACTATATATATATATTTAATTCATTAACAGATTTTTGATAACTGAAAAATATTAATTGATTAAAGATTTGTCATGAAACTAACTATACAAAAATTGTTTTTAAAATACCATCTGCGTAAAAGATTTGAAGATTATTTTTTTTTATTATTAATAATGTATCAAAATCTTTAATTAGAGGTAAAATTATGCACAAAAAAAATAAAAACTAGTAGTTCACAAAAAACAATTAATTTGACGAACGGGGGGGGCCCCAACTTATAAGACATATTGGAAATCTTTAATGAAAGAGAATATTTTTAAAATCAAACCTTAGGTTGACAATTGAAAGGAACCGGTATTTTGTAGAACACTGGAAACACCCCAAAATAGCGAAAGTTCGAAGCCGTGAACAAGTTGAGTCTGGAGGAAAATTTCTTCCCCACAAAAATTGCCCATATCAATGACCCCCAATCAAAGGCAATTCTTCACAATATAAGTAAATTTTATTGGCATTAGTATGCTTAATTGCAATGAGTAACCAGCCATCACAATCACTGAAGAGCAGGGACTCTAGAAGTTGTTGCCCATCTTCAACCAAATATATTATTTCTGTTAGGAAATATTTTTTTTGTAGAGTATATGAATGTTAACAAACTTCATACAGTAAATTGACATCAGCAGTATTCGAGAAGTTATCTAACGGCTGATCAGATATTTCATTTACAGAAGTATGGACAGCTAAATATTCAACGAGTCATTTATTTCTTTTAACTAATCACTGGCTACGAGCCAGTTTGAAAAAATTGGACTATTATTCCATTGCAATATATATATATATATATATCTATATATATATATATATACGTATATAGTATAATATATATATTATATATAGTATTATATATATATATTAATATATATATATATATATATATATATATATATATATTAATATATATATATATAGCTATAGCTATATTATATTATAGTATATATAATATATATAATATATAATATATATTAATATAAAATTATATATATATATATTATATATATATATATATATATATATATAAATATATATATATATATATATATATATAATTAATATATATATAATATATATATATATATATTATATATATATATATATATATATATATATATATATATTAATATAGTATATATAGTATATATGATGGTGATTGATTGGATTTGGAAGTTGTGTAATAAAGGCGTTTATAGAAGGTATAGTCCCAAGGGATTGGAGGAGAGCGGAATAGTACCCTGTATATATAAGGGTTAAGGAGATAAGGGGAACTGTTCAAGATTATAGGGAATAAGTTTATTGAGTGTGTAGGAAGTATATGCTGGTATTTTGTCGAAAGATGAGCGACTGGACTGAAGACTTTGATTGGTGAAGAACGAAGGTGCGTTTAGGAGTGGTAGAGATGTGTGGATCAAATCTGTACATTGAAAACAAAATGATTGAGAAAATGAGGGAGAAGAGGATAAATTATATTTAGGTTATGGATTTGCAACAGGCGGTATGACTTAGAGTTAATAGGTGAAGGTTTATTGCAGGGGTTAGTTGATATATCGTGTTTGGTGTAGGCTTCTGAATGGAGTCAAAAGTAGTGTATGATGACAGTGAAGCGTTGTGTAAGAATAAATGGTTTGAAAATTGATTGGTTTTAGTATTAATAGAGGAATTAGACAGGGTTGTGTTATGTCTCCTTGGTTATTCAATTTGTATTGGATGGGGTTATGAAAGAATTCGAAGATAAAAGTGGCAGGAAAAATGGTGTTAGAATGGTGAGAATGGAGATGAGTGGAGGGTGCCCTACCATTATATGCAGGATGATTTGGTTCTGTGTGGTAGGCGAATCTGAAGAGAGTTTGAGAGGATGGTAGAGAGATTTGCAGGGTGTGTAAAGGAGGGGCTTGAAAGTAAACGTGGATAAGAGTAAGGTATGGTTGTGAGTGAGACACTCCTCAGGGTTGAAGTTAATGTTAGAGGGGTGAGTCAAGCTGGAACAAGTGTCTGAGTTTAAAATATTTAGCTGGTATAGTTGATGAGACTGCTTGCCCTGCTGTAGTTATAGGAAAAGTTGTGAATGGCAGGAAGGTGGCTCGTGCAATTAAATCGCTGGTGAATGTAAACGGGACTAAGTCTTGAGTTGCTAGGGTTCTTAAGTGAGGGTATGTTGCTTAACCTGTGTTATTGTCGTATAGTTAAGTGAGGACTATGGTCTGGAATTAAGAAAAGTATAGATCTAAAGTCAATGTGTTCAGATGCGACCAACTTAGGGCATGCTAGGTGTGTGAAAGAATGATAAAATGAGGAATGAAGCGAGCCAGGTGAGAGAGAGAGAGAAAAGATAAAGGAGAGATAAATGAAGTATGTTTGAGATGGTTTGGTCATATGGAAAGGATGTGAATGGATATAGTCGGTTGGTTAAGCGAGTATAGTTGGCGAGTGTGTTGGAACCGACCAGCTGGGAGACGAAAGGAAAAGGGATTGAGTCAGTAAACGATGTCTTGAAGGAGAGAAATAAATCTGAGTTTGGTATTTAAGCGAGAAGAAAGGTGTTATAACAGAGGTGAATGGCGGGGGATTGTAGGGGGTATTGTGGCCCAACCTGGGCCAAGGGATTGAACCCTTACCTTGACGATCGACCATAGTGAGGTCCATCGCGTCCCATGTAAGCTTTAGTTGTGGATTTCTGACTGCGTATGAGTCTCACTAATTAATGGTACTTGAGGGGGGCGGTAAGGCTGGGCTGTCTTTTCGACTTATGTCATGTTCTCCTACTGCTCTTCTTTCGAGGCTCGTTTACGCACCTTACTAGCTAGCAGAAGATGCAGCAGATAAGAAGAAGAAGATATATTATATATATATAATAATATATATATATATATATATATATTATATATATATATAATATTATATATATATATATATAACTATAATTTATATTAGATATATATATATATATATTATTATAATTTTGGTTTAAATTTGAATTTAATGAGTATTTTATTATACATATTTCAAAATATTTGAGATATTTGAGTAAACTTTATTTCAGGGGATGACCAATATTTTGCTCGGGCGTAGCCTATTTACGCCCCCCTTAAAAATGGACATTAAAATTCGAATTTTAAGCCGATTTTGACTAAAACACCAAAACTGTAGCTTTTTATGACCTCTAAAACGTTGCTTCCGGTGTTTTTCTGGACTGTAGTCATTCTTTCAGAATTTCTAATAATATCAAAATCCATGTAGCTGACTATTTTCATATCAACTTTTCAGATTTTTTGCGAAATGACTTCAAACTTGAAATATTGAATAATGGGTCCATTACCTACAATAATAATTCCGCAGAACATTCTACGGATTTTAAGTTTTTTAGTTTAGTTTTTTAAAAGTTCAAAAAATAATTTTTTTTGAATTGTCCCAAGAACGAAATCCAATCTATTGCATATACAAGAAAATTACTTTAAGTAAAAAAAGATGGCATCTCGCCCGACTATTACAAGCCCTGAAAAATTTGATGTTTGATCGGAAAGTAGAAAAAAAAAAATGTCAATTTCCCTTTTCAAATTTAAAAAAAAATGGGTTTGAAATTGGACAATGCTGAGCACAAAACATAAAAAATCGAAAAAGTTCTACGTAATATTGTAGGTAATGACATGACCAATCTATGCTAATTATTGTAGGTAATTCACAAAAAAATCTGAAAGTTGATATGAAAATAGTCAAAAACATGATTTTGAAAAATTGAAAATTCTGAAAGAATTACTAGTCACAGAAAAACACCAGAAAACAACGTTTTAGAGGGCAAAAAAAGCTACATTTTGGTGTTTATAGGGTCAAAATCGGCTAAAAATCCGAATTTCATATCCATTTTTAGGGGGGGGGGAGTGAAAATGGGGCTCAGCCCCAGCCAAAGATTGAAGCATCCCCTTCAATAATACTATAGGTATGTAATACACTATGTATGAACTATGAATAAATACTACACAAGGCTACCATTATATTTTGTTAAAAATTGGGCTATGGGTTATGCAAAATAAATCCCTTCCAGCAAATTTTTTAATTACCAAGTACATTAGTAGTTCCGGTTCCGGCCGGAACCGGAACCGGAAAAAAATGTCAAATTCCGGCCGGACCGGAATTCCGGTACACCTCTAATGGAAACTCCTAATTTCACACCTTTTTATATACTGTTAATGCGAAATGATGATCTCTTCAGTCTTAGAGATTGTGCAGACCTTAACATTTTTTTGCAATTTTTCAAAAAAAAAATTTTTAAATGGGGGAAATTTTTTTGAACTATAGTGTAATTTATTGGATTTAATTTTGAAAATAATATTAAAATATAGTCTTTTATCTACCAAAAAAACCTTTCCCCAATTTCATAGCGGTTGTCTTTAAGAAAATGTAGAACATTTTCTAAACTTACCGGTTTTACCCACCGAAACCAGTTTTCCCCCATTTGACAGTATATATATATATAAAATTGGGTGACACTTTTTTTTTTAAGATCAATATTTTGCATACTCAACCATTTGGCCACTGTTCACAGAAAAAAAATTCAGTGGCAAATGTTTAGGTATTCACAAAATTTATCTAAATGAAAAATGTGTATCTCACTTAATTATACAAGCTCTGAATATCAATAACAAAAGTTACAAAAATATTTCTTTTATGACGTTGCTTTTTTTTTTTTAATCAAACCATCACAAATTGAGGATTTAAATGGCAAAAAGCTATTAAATTTTTAACATTATATATTTTATCTATGTATAGTTCAAGTGGTTTCTGTAAAATGTTTTTGATTGGTATTCACTAGATTTGAAACTCATATTTTTTCATATGCAAATAAATAATATTCAAACTAAAAGAGACTGAAAACTGTTGGAAATGAACATTTTAAGCTAAAAAAAATGCTGCATTTTAACAATTTGGTCAAAATAACCAAATTTAAAAAAACAAATTTCAGAGCCTTTCCCTTAATGACAGGATTGCCAATAATTTATATCGGATTAATACAAGAATTTAATCAATAATACACTTCTTTATACACTATATAAGATTATATTTACCATTGCCATAATGCCTTTGCCCTTGTGGCTACCAAGATAAATATCTTATCCTTGAATGTGATAAAATTATTACATATAAAGCTTTATGTCAAGCAAATGAAATTAAATATATGAAATATTAATTCCTTTAAAATAAGATAAATGTTTTATTTTAAAACTAAAAAGTAGCGAAATTAAAATTCATTTCACAATTCTTTGCATACTAATAAGTGCCAGAGCCTTTAAAGCTCTCAGTGTGGTGTCCTCAATTTATTCTATACAAGAAAATGTTTGGAAGATTATCTAATATGACCCTAAGCTTGCAAGACAGCAATGAACCATCACAAAAAAATTCATATTTCTTATTTTTTTAACTTCAGAAGCTTTCAAAAATTGGAAAGATTCCCATTTTCAGTAATATTTTGTCAAACATGAAAAAGAGATGTTCAATTCTTTCACCTATGAAGTAAACTGTACCTATATAAGCAAATTCATCATTTAGTTAAAACTAACAATGTACAGGCACAAACACACAATCATATAATTAAAAGTCTTTTGGGGAGCAAAATATTTTAAAACATCAATGAAATTTTTCACCACAGAAAAGATTTTATCAATTGGACCAATGCTTCTGTATTTGTGCTAGAAAGATGAACAAAAACAAGAAAGCTGGATTGTGAAGATGAAGATTTTTCTATTGGTGGCATCAAGGATCCAGTTATAGAGCATCTTACCAACCTCAGGAAGTGGTTCCCTTATTTCTTTCCACCGCTTGATTCACATTGGACAATTGGATAGTGTGAAACTACTAAAGTAACAGAAGAGCCTAGAGCAGGGGTCACCAAACTGTGGCCCATGAGGCCAACAATCAGGCATACAGTAGAATCCACTGATTTCATCTTTAAGACAATTAAATTAAACACACTATTTTCATTAATAAACTATTGTCACAAAGCATACTAGTAGCACTATATTTCACTTTTCAGATCCCACTTGTCACTGAATTCAAACTTCTGTAAGATAAGCTAGCCAGGTCCTGGTCCTTGAGACTTAGTGGAGGTGTCACTGTGGCCCTTAGGCTAAAAAGTTTGGAGACCCCTGGCCTAGAGCAGCAAATAGTCCTAATTTTGATGTTGCATAAAAACAAATTATCTGTTCCTTTGTCAAGATTTGCATTAATTAATTTCATTTATTACTCTTTTCATATTTTGTGCAGTTTTTCATTTGATTATTATCAATTTTGTGTTTCTTTTTTAAAGTGGATTTATCAAGTACAACTGTAACATATATTTTTCAGCTTGTATTACTATAGTCTCAATACAAATGAAATCAAACTATTTTGAATATGAGTGTTCTTTTGTGCTTTCCAGATTAGTAAAATTTAAGAAAAATATTCATACAGCATATGTTACAATTTTAAAAGCAATTAGTTTTCCTTCACTTCTAATTCTAGGGGTAATAATGTTTTACACATATACTTTGGAGTAATGTCCAAGAAAGTTCTGTTAAAGAAAGTTAAATTTGTGACCACTTGTTTTTTGTTTTTTTTCTAAATTAAGGTATCAAAAATGAGTCAATTCAAAAGGTTCTCACCATCCCTGGCCTAGTTGCATTTATCAATGTTAGGTTTAATTCATGATTTGCTTTTACAAATTCATTTTAATAATGTTCTGATTTAATTAATTTACTTTACCAACATTTTTTGTGTATTCATAAAAAAAAATTAAAGTTTCGTTAATTATGGAAAAATTCCAGTAACTTCATGTTCCAAACCTTTACCTAATTCAGTACTTTTTATAAAAAAAGGGAAGAGACATATCCAGCTGGCTATCTTATACATTTCTAATACAGTATATCATACATCACATTTTATAAAAAAAAAATTCTCAGATGAGGCAGTGATTTTATAAAATTAATAGATTTAAAGAAGCAAGGGTAATTTCACATTTCCAGTAGAATACTTATTCCAACCATAAAGAGAAAATATTGTGAAATGGATTAAATATAGCTTAATGAAGTGAAAAACTTTTTTTTTTTTTTTACAAATACACCAAAAAACTAAAAAGTTAACTATGATAAGGTAAACCTATTATCAAACATATTGGATGAATATAAGACCTATATTCAAAAATTAATATATATTGTGAAATAAATTCATCAGCCATCATGGGTCAGGGAGTATGATGGTTAGAACCTTCCCACCTCCCCATGGACAAATGTCTATCCACCATGAATTCAAATGATTCGCATAAGAAAATTTATTTAAATAGCCTAAGCCCTATATTGGTATATATATCAATATCATAGGACAGTAAATGTATCATCAATATAAGAGATCTAGCTTCATCTTCATGAATATGGTAGAGATTACTTTTTATAGTAAAAATCTGTTCAACTTATTATACAAAAATGATATTTCACGCTTTATTATGGGCACTTTTAGTCCTTTTCACTATATTTTGTCTTTATTTCTTGAAAATCATAAGAATTGTCTGTTCCACCAGAACTAAGAAATTACAGAAATAGGACTATAAAGACAAACATTGAGCAACAGTCAGGCAAAACCACAGCAACACATTTTTTTTAATATATAAAAATCACAGCATGGACTCTTAGTTAAAACTAGAAATAAAAGAGACAGTAAGAAGCCAGATGGGCCTATTGAGACTGTCCCAGTCAAGCTAATAGAAACAATCACTAAGCATGCTCATGCAAATCCATAAGAACCCTAGGGGCTTATTAATGACTTACATAGTATACACAAAGTTTACAACTAAAAGGAAAAACTAGTTTGATTTTTAAAAGGAATCCTAAATAAATAAATAATAATAGACGTATTTTGAAAAAAATATTATAGGTACTAAGTAATCCACTTATGATACAAAAACCAGCGTGAAAACATCAATGCAATCAAATTATATATATATTATATGTATATATAATATATATATATATATTATATTTATATATATATATATAATATATATAAATTATATATATATATATAATATATAATATATTAGTAATACTGTAGACAGCGACCCACACATTTTGAGACGAAAAATTTCTGTTTCAAAAAAATTTCTAAGTTCAGAAAAGGTAAATTAAGTTAGGTTTTTTAAAATTGTTTAGTGCAAGTTCTGGATAATAAATCCAGAAGCTTAATGCCACATAAGAGAATTTTCTTAAAACTTAACTTAACTTTTCTGAACTTAGAAAATTTTTTGAGTCTTAGAAAATTTCGGTCTCAAAATGTGTGGGGTCGAGGTATTTAGAACCATATAATTTATATATATATATATATAAATACTTTTACAATTTCTTAGATATACTAGTATCTACTGTATATAAAAAAAAAATATATATATATATATTATATATATATATTATATAGTATATATATATATGCAAAATTAGGGTTTAATTATTTCTTGTATAAAGGTGGGGAAAAACAGACCCAATGGTTAATCTTTTTTTATTTTCTTTATTTGGAGTGGCAATTAAATAAAGAAATTTGCTCAAAAAGAAATTAAGAGTTAAAATCTTTAAAAATATTTTTAGAAAAAAAAAATTATGATACATATGCACTGATCATGGATATGATAACTTATGCAATCTGATCAGCATTATCAAAAAAAAAAAAAAAAAAAAAATACAACCATAAGTGCTTAACATTGGTCTATACAGGTTAGGTTTACAGCAACCATACAGGTTAGAGGTGGGTTCACAGCAAAGTCAATCCATATAACATGCCTCAGGCATTAGCAGTAATTGCTGGCAGTAGAGATAGGTAGGGTTAGGTCAAGTTTTGTTAGGTTCATTTGGGTTCCTCTAATGAACCCAAGAAAACATAACCTAGCACTACTACCAGCAATTACTGCTAATACCTGCGATGGGTAGTATTGATCAATATGGCTGTTAACCTTGACCTAACCTGCATGGACCAAGTCAAACTTAAGGGTATTATTCTATATTTGAATCAGTGTATATTTTCTGAAAAAATTTTCTAAGTTCAAAAAAATTTCAAAGTTCAGAAAAGTTGTTAAATTTTTTAAGAAAATTGTTTAGTGGCAAGCTTTTGGCATAATTCCAGCAAGCTGCACTAAAGATTTTCTTATAAAACTTAACTTAACTTTTCTGAATTTAGAAATTTTTTTGAACTTAGAAAATTTTTTCAGAAAATATACACTGATTCAAATCTAGATATTTACCAACTTAAGTTATATGAATAAATTTTTTTTTTTTCAATAAATGCTGATCAAATTTAAAAAGTTATCATATTTGTGATCAGTGTATAAAAGTTTGTAAGAATTAATTTTTTTTTTTCTTCAATAAAAGTTTGTGAGTTAAATTCACAATTTCCCCCCACCCCACAAAAAAAAAGTAATTGAAGAGCTGAGCTTAATATATCAAAAACTATAAATAATTTTTTAATAATTTTTTTACATACTTTTTTACTCTATGCTTGACAATGTAAACATCATTGCCATATCTAACACTTTTGGTTTAGGTCCTTAAACTCATTAAGATTTGTAAGTAGAGACATTTGCTGTGTATACATAAAAAAACTTATCATAACCAGAACTTATTATGGTCCTAAGCCGAATTATAAAGAATTTTTTTTTTTTTTTTTAATGTGGCAGGGTTGCAATAAAGTCTATTGAAACATCAAGTACTACTAAAAAAAAAATTCATATATATATATATATAATATATATAATACTATATATAATATATATATTTAATACTACTATCTATAATATATATATATATATATATTATCTATATCATATATATATATATAATACTGTATATATATTTATATATAATATATATATATATAAACTATACTATATATATTATACTAATATATATATATTATATATATATTATAAATATATATATAATGTATATTCTAGTATTTCCATAATAATATATTTAGTTTTATGTATTGCAAAATTAGTAAGGTTATTATGTAAGTTAACAAAAGACAATGGGAAGTAAAGAATACTTCTCTCTGATTGAACCATTGCCATGTTGCGCAAATGAGACAATATGCTCAATGCTTACTGACTTGAGAGCTATATCCACTCAAACCTTGAGGATAAATTCCAAAGCTTGCCACTAAGAATGTCTTA
Source organism: Trachelipus rathkii (assembly GCA_015478945.1). Lineage (NCBI taxonomy): Eukaryota > Metazoa > Arthropoda > Malacostraca > Isopoda > Trachelipodidae > Trachelipus > Trachelipus rathkii. Next base: position 50,338 of record JABUQX010014293.1, read on the forward strand.
ATAGTGATGTTTACACGGAAATTAGAGAAAATTTTTTCAGAAAAATATAGATTCAATATTGGAGGTTAATATTATAGTAATATAGGTATATTATATATATATTATATATATATAATATATTTATATATTAATATATATACTATATATATATTATTATATGATATATAATTATAGTATAATAATATATAGATTTATACTTAAGTTTCTTTCTGACTATCGATATTTAAGTTTAAAATCGATTTTCGATATAGGTGTATTCGATATATACCGAAGTATCGAGAATCTAATTTATTCATACAACATATATATATATATACTATATATACTATATTATATAGTTATATATATAATATAATATAAGATATGTATATATATAAAGCATGACTTATTTCACTTGAGTATTATTGGAACCTTTCAAATATCTACTGTTTATATAAATTTATTTGAACAAAAAAATTGATTTCAGAATTACGTGAATATGACATACCCTTTATCCCATTTTTTTAAAATTTGAATTTGAAGGATTTATTCTAAATTTGTCAGAATGATTATATCGTGTTAGCTATTGCTGCAACATTTTAGTTTTATACTAGATAAAAAGGTTTGTAGAAGTGTCACCAAGAATGTGAAATTACAAAATAGGAGAAAGTTTTATTTTTATTGTTCTAGATAACATTGTGGCTCGAATATACTGTTTCTCCCAATATTATTTTTTTTCAAATAATTAGAGAAAGTATACATAAATTCCTTTTTAATTATGTAATATTCTTTGTACTAACAAACAGTTTCGATTTAAACCAATATATTAAGTCAGGAAACCAACAGTTATAGATTGGATTAATTTAATTGGCTTAATGTATATATATATGGCCGCCTCTAGAGAGCCACAATCTATCTCAAAAACTAAATATCTATGGAAAGGAAATACATTTTTTGAATCCTTTTATGTAAAATTTTCGTTAGGAAAATGTAAAAATTAAAAAATAAAAAAACAAAAATTGACTTTTTTTGGGGGGGGCTCGAGCTCGGGGACTATATATTATTATTTGTAAAGGTAATACCGGCAATTTAGGGCTCGAAGCGACGTGGGAAACGAGGGTTGGACGTTTTCATTACCCCGTAGGGGAGGGGCGCGTGAGAACCCCGCGACACCCAATACCAAAGAGCGGGGGGTTCCGGAGACCACCCCCGGAGGGGGGAAATAGTTATACCCCGTAGTTCCCGGAAGGCCGGGAGACCCCACTCCTGCCATCGGTGATGACCTTGGGGTATTCTTTAGTTAAAAAGAAAAAAACAACTCAAAAATCGTACTAGAAATGTCTATTTATTTTTAAAAACGTGATTGCAACGTATAAAAGTCTCTAAAATAGCTATCTACTCATATACAAGGGTTATCAAGTTAAATTTTCAATTCCTGTGTTTTCCCGTTCTTCCACAAATTTTCCTTTGTAAAATAAATGATAAGAACATATTTTACTCCTTAGTATTAAAAGGAAAGATGAAAAAACTGCAACCCTCCGACCCACCTCTAACCATCCAGGTAACAATTTTCTTGCCAATTTCACAAATTTAAATGACCTCATACAATTTGACATTTTACAAGTGAAATTATATATTTGCATGAAAAATTTTAAATTCCCGAATAGGGTTAGATTAGCCAAATTTATGAACACAATCAATTAATTTTTTAAAATTTTGCCAAATATGTTTACCAGGTCCCCGGCTTTTCTTTCATTTTTTCCCTTTTCTTTACTTTATTCAAATAAAAATTACAAAACAAGGGACACAATATATTAATATTAAGTAAATACTCTCTAAATAAATAAAATACTTTCTTATCTCCAAACAAACTAAATTTTTTTAATTCTAACTAAACCTGTTCAACATATCCAGTTATTCCGTTGTCAGACACATGTTTATGACTCCTTAAATAGTTTATTTTTCTTTCTAAAATATTGAATAAACTCTTTTTCTCTAAAAGATATCTAAATCACTAAAATATTTAGTGTAAATCGTATGCATATATTTTTATATATTTGCCCTTCCAGAGTTTCTGCTTCCTTGGCACATAGTTTTTCTTTTTAAGTATGTCTTAAACTCTGAAAGCGTTGCGCAAGTATGACATCATACTTATATGTATACAATATCAACCCCTCAGTATTTTCATAGCTTCTTTCAAGCAATAACTCTTCACGCAATTTTTTTTAGACCAATGTTTGTTTGTCGAGAAACCTCTCTCTACAAAGCATTCCCATGAAATGCATCAATAATCAGTGTTACAAGTTTTTTGTTCTTTATGAAGTTAACGATTTTAAAAATTTCAATGAAAGTTGATCGAGAGTCTATCTTCCTTCTCATCAAATTTTTCAGAAGTTCAAGGACATAGGAATTAGATTTCAAAAGTTCATAATCCTCTTTATTATATCAGCCGTCGAACCATCAATTCGATTGATATCAATGATTTCTTCAGCACACAATATTAATTCTTTAGGATTATTAGAAAGCATATCTTTCTGAGATAAACATTTCAATGAACACTTTTATATATAACAAATTAATTCAATTCTTTAAAATAAAAAAGAGAAATTAGTTAATAGTGCTGATACTGCAGATGAATAAATTTTAATAAAAATAATATTATAAAGTTTCAATAAGTCAAGAAGTATAAATTCTTAGGCTAAGAAAAAGTTGATATATAAATTTTTACTTAAATTTTAATCATATTGGAACTTATCAACAATTTAAAATTCTAATCTACTAGATGAGGAGAATCAGAATGATATTCGTTGTGCTCTTTTACTTTCCTCCTCCCTCAGCAGACAAAACACCTGTTTAACATCCCTTAGCCAATTGAGCTTCTTAAAATCTCTTTTTAAGAGAAAATTTCGAATAATATGATGCTTCACTATACTCTTTAAGGATGTTAAGCATAAATATGCCTATATAAATTGGATAATTTTTTATTTCTCGTTTTCTGCCACACTTTTCATTTCTGTGTTTCCCTGTGTAATTTATACACCTGTAATACTATAATTATTAACATAATTTTCTATTTTTACAGTTTTCCTATGTAAAATTGTACCAGGATTCCAGCAAGTATTCCTTTTCCCGGTAGCTTTTATTTCTTAAGATATGGATGTGTGGAGGCTGGTAATACTATATAATATTATATATATAGATACTATAATAATATATAATATATATATTATATATATATATATAAATATATTATATATAATATAATATATTAGTGAATTGCACGAGAAGTAATTTTGGCCGGAGGCCGGAGAGCCGGAGCCCGGAAGAATGAAATGATTACATTCGGCCGAAGTTAAGTGGTTCGATCCCTAGAGAATGAAATTTAATTTATACTATACCTTTATATATATATATATATATAATAAATATTAATATAATATATATATATATATATACTATATACTATATATATTATATATATATAATACTATATATTTATATATAGCTATATATATATATATATATAGTAATTATATATATATATATTTATAATTATATTATATATATTATATATATGAAGGGAGAGACTCTAAACATGCAATTATTATCATGCACCTTCCTCGATCCTAAGTAGTAACTACCGAGAGAAGTTACACTCCTTGAAGACGGGCTTAAACCCTGTGAGTGTAACTACATGTGACGGACTGGGATCTTACTATTCAAGAGGAACCCAAGAAATGCGTTTCAAAATATTTAGCACAATCCCTTTACTGGATCTCTGAAAAGAAACCAAAAACCACATATTTAAAATAAAAAGAAATAAATCCATCTTCAAAGAGGAATAGTGGCCGAAAAAAGAAAACATGACATCACAGACACAGCAGATGATGGTCCATGTCCATCCATATCATCAACTCCTACCTCTATTAAAAAAGATTCCTTCAGCCTACACTGTTTGAATAACTGATAAAACAAAGATTTGGGAAGTTAAATGATAGAAAAGCACAGAAATTCGTTTTAAAATTGGGGAATTATTATTGACAATCTGCCAATTTTCTTTTTTGAAGACATCTGTATTTAGAGATTTAATAAATCACGTTATGCCACAATATAATATTTCATCAAGAGGTACTTTTCAGAAGAGATTATCCACACAATAAATAAAAGGTGAAGAGCAAAATAACACTTCAGCTGCAAGAAATTGAAGTAAATATCAATAACATCAGATATTTGGACTTGCTCAATTGATAACCATGAAAGCTTTATAAGTATGTCAGGGCATTGGATTGATAAGATTTTCAAAGGAAGAGTGGAACTTTACAAATCAGTAGTTTTAGTGTTACTCTTATTCAGCAAAAAATATATGTACTAAAAAGTGAGAAACACTTAAGAGCTGGGATTTTAAAAAAAAGAAAAATATTATGTTTCCTAAGATAACGCACAACATTAATAAGGTATGGAGCTCACATGTGTTATAAATGAGAACATGTTTTTATTCATTCCTTACAGCTAGTAAATTTTAATTATTTTCTCAAAATCCATTAAAATTAATTCTATTTTATGTTAGGGAAAATTAAGTGAGGTCATTATTAGTTTAGATCACCAATGCTACAAACTAAATAACGAAATTCAAAATCTAATTTAGCCATACACAAGCTTATCAGATGTGAAAACAAGATGAATTTTTTTCAATCATCTATATGCTGAAAGGATCATAGAGCAAATTTTCAATTAATTATATATTCTTCAATTCGAAAAACAAACTAGATATCTTGAATCCAAATCACTGAAGCTAATGGAGAATTAATTAGAATTAGATTGCTACACCATTTGAAAGAATTACTAAAAGAGCAGAGCTGAATGATGTCAATTTATCTTGAAGTAATAGCAGGTTGTAAACTAGAAAGATGAACTTTCTAAATTCTGTTACTGACGTTTTTTGGTTACATTTAAAGAGAAGAAACTTTATACTTGCACCAGTTCTAAATCCACAATACAATTAGCTCCCTTTGATATTATTGATCAGAATAAAATAATATTTATGGTCAGATCGAGTAATAAAATTTCATAAAGCTAAAAAAATACATAAGTTCAATTCGATGAACAAAATGATGATCAAATTGCATCCAGTCTTATACAATACTGAGAATCTGAAAGGAACATCTCCCATAAGAGAAAATTTTGCAGAGAATGGAAGTGCTTATGATGACATGCTACAAGAAAATCGTTAGAAGAAAATGAAGGATATTCAGATACAATCAAACAAGTGGAACTGATCAAAGGGAAAAAAGTAAAATGCAAACGTAGAAGTAAGCAGTGAGAGAAAACCACATGCATTAGAAAATACTATTCAAACTACTGTGGATAAATATTGCAGCACCACTTATGAACGAAAATCGGGATTGTGATTACGTTATGGTGAAAAGAAAGAAAAGTTCTCTTATCCTGATTGCATCTTACCGAATTAGCTAGGAATATCTCTACGCTTCCACCTTACATGTATTTAGCTAGAGAATGTTAGCCAAGCAGGAAATATTTCTACAAGTAAAAGCAATCGTCATGCTCCAACACTAGTGATCAGCTCCTGTTTCTTCATCTTATTTTTTAGGAATTTAATTTTAACTATTAGAGAATGGTTACCTAAATAAGCCATGCATAAGCTATTTAACTTTCCATTCACTGATTTTGAGCTTAACAATATAATTAATTTCTCAAAAAATTCTATTGTGATCTCTATACAGTATCGATAACAGCTGGACATGCACTTATTTTAATTAATATATATCTATATATATATACATAGTATATATATTATCATATATATATATAATATATATATATAATATATATATATTTCAAATGTAGTTTGTTAAAACTTAAAAGCTCTTTAATATTTAAAGATTAAGGATAAATATAAATATCATTATTATTTAGTCTTTTGTTGATAGGCTGTTAGTTTTAAAATTTTTTACCAGTTCATTTTCCTTTCTGAATTGCATTTTTAAGCTAGATTTATCATAAGTGATTTTGTTAGGGTTGTCATTTTGGATATTCAAACCCTTTAGTGTTTATCAAATAATTTAGTCAATTAGTAAATCGGTTCAATATAGGCCTATTCTTTATTACATATTATTAGTATAAAAAACTTATAATTTTATTATTAGTGTTGACTTAGTATGCAGGTATATATATCACTACACTACAACAAAAAAAAACTAAAATTAATTTTTTACACTTTTTGTATGAATCAGTTTCTAAATTAAATTTATTTCATTAAATGTATCATTATTACATTCCAATGAATATATAACTATTTTTATTATTCAATACTACCTTTTAAAAATATGTCTCCGGCCGGAGAAAGCCGGAACTAGTGGTCTCCGGCCGGAGCGGAGATCTTTAAAAAAGGCCGGAACTCCGGCCAAGCCGGTACGGAAGACGTCCGGCTGCCATCCTACACATATATGGATACTAACTAATACCTATCATCTACTATATATATATCACTATGATACTAGAATACTATATAATTATACTACTAGCATTACGGATTATATAATATCTCCATATATACGCTCACTCATACTATATCCGACTGTCATCACGATATCCCCGCCTCTCAATATCAATTCTCGAGTATATCGACAATCGAACCGCGTCCCAGGAAAAGAAAACTTAAGATCATTACCTACTATACTAAGCTATACTATACTATACTATATATATACTTATATACATATATATTAATCATAATGTACATACAAATAAAAATTCTACATCTTTCCTATATTTACGACATATACCATATAGTTATTATGAAAATCTCAGATATACTCTAAAAAATAATGAATAGTGCAAATCAAGCAAAATGTGGTGGTCTCTAAGAAAAAAAAGTTACAGCCTCTCAAAGGTCAAAAAAATCCCATAGACTTTTCTTAAAAAAAAAAAAACAAAATTAAAAATACATTATATATATAATATCTCTAAAAAATAATAATGAAGATAAATATGAAAATGATTTAAAGTGACTGATTTTTTTTAATCTCTTTATAAAGTTTAAAAATTTTCCATAGGCTTTCCTATAAAAAAAAAAAAAAAAAAATGTGCGGTATCCATAAAAACATCCTGCTTCAGATTGAAGAAACCATTTGTCTGTTATTAACATTATACATAACATATATACCATAACAAACTTTTTCTAACCTAACTAGAGGGCCTGAAATTGAGACCATAACCTATACTATGGATCAAATGAAAAGTCCTAAGAGTATTTAACATCTTTGAGAGGCTATAATTTTTCCTAAAGAGACCACCAATTTCATTTTCACTATTCATTATTTTTTTTTAGAGAGTATAGCCTATCCTGTGATTTCATAAAAATTGGGGGTGACACCCCTCTGCTCTACTATTACCAAAAATTGAAAGAAAATATTAATGGTATTGATTTATCGATAATCTGAAACATTTCGACAGTGGCTTTTCATTCCTACATGAACAAAAAGTTGATTTCTGTAGCATTTTTTTTTTATAAATATTTTTATTTAAAGTATAGAAAATAGCCTATAAACTTAAAATGTACGTCAATTTGTAAAAAAAAAAAAAAAAAAAAACTTCAAAGAATTTTTTAACAATTTTTCTAAATTAAATGTTTATAGTATTAATACACTATTTACATGAACTTGAGTGTCAACTGCACCACAATTACCAATATTTTTTCTTTAAAACTGGTCTAAATTATTCTTGCAAATTGGCTACATGGGCCCCATCTAGGGTTTTTTTCAGAACTTTATAATTTAGAAATGCAGATTTAACATGCTTATAATAAATTAAAGTATAATTACCACACAAACTTAAAAGACTTAGGTTAGATTTACACCGATATTCAAAAAGAAATACTGGCAGTGAGAGTAAAGAGAGAGTTCTCATCATGGAAGGGGAAAGTAGGTCAAAAAAAGTCAGCTCCGTCATTTCTTTTATGCCTTTCTCCAAAATAATCCCACTCCCTCATCAAACCCTCCCCATTCTTACTACTACTATAGTGAAAGCTATTAAATTTTACTTAGTTATATGCGACGATAAACATTGAAAATCAAATAAAAAATGCACAAGCCTAGGCTTAAAGCAATTTTTGAAAAATTTTAACTTTTCATGCAAAACAAACGTTTATGCTTTCATATATATAAACATTTTGATTCTACCACACAAACCAGCTGTATGCTTAAAACATTTCGATGTAATACATAACTTTATAAAGATTAAACATTAAATGTTAGTTTATTAAAATAATACTTACATAAAATGTTTTGACTATCACATTCTAGAATCGTTCACAGACGCTTTCACAGGTGGCGTTTCAATTCATCGCACACAGGAACAAAATGACAACAATATAAATTGTAATATATTCTTAATTAATTAATTAATCTAAAAATAAATATGTAAAATCATATTTCAACATATTAATGTACAACTTTTATAAAAAAATAATTATAAATACTTAGCTTTCATTTATAAGAAAGCAAATCAGCATATTAAATAATATTAATATAGCGATTTGTTTGTCAAATTACAAGGAAAATAGCCAAAATGGCTACTAATTAACAAAAGAAAAGAAAATACCCATTTTAAAAAATTAGATGAGCTCGCTTTACACTGACTGATTAGAAATTTATTTTTAACTTTTTTATCACAATAGTCTTATTTAAAATAGTTGCTTATAAAATGAAAATATACAACTTTTACTTAGTCTACATTAATTTTTAAAATATTTTTATTTTGGACAGATTTGTACATTTTTATTCGATTTAAAAACTTTTTAAGTTTTCATTCGTGATTGAAGCAACTGACGGCTAAAATTCAAGTTAGAATTCTTTTTCCCCCAACAATGTTGAGATTGAAAATTCTTTAAACTATATATGATTTGAAAACAACTAGAGGTCACGATAAAAATAAATTTAAAAAAAATAAAAAAGTTTTGTCTTGAACTGAAAAAATAATTCTTCAGCAACTTACTTCAGGATGCGACAGCTAGTAGTATGAAGTAATATAGGAATTAATTTTTTCCAAGGTTGGCATGATTAAGATTAAATTATTTAAATCAAATGATTTTTTACGAGATTTTTAATTTCAAAAATCATAAAATTTTCTTTATTATTCTCCAATTTTTTTTTACATTGACGATGGTATTTAAGTAGTTGAACCACTGGTTTTGCATTTAAGTTTACAAGAACACAAGAAGTAAGAAATTAACAAAATTAGAAACCACAAGGGCCTATCAAAGCTGTCCCAGCATAGTATAAATATTATACTGTGGTCCCAGTCAAAAAACACATAAGTTGCCATTCTCTAAGAATGGCTCGTCCCACACTTAAATTTTCTACATGTTTTCCTATATTTAAAATTTACTCAACTCAACCCCACAATTATATGTTCAATATACAGTTTATTAAGCTAAACTGTAAACAACAACGTCAACTAAGCTAATAAGAACACAAGAAGTAAGAAATTAACAAAATTAGAAACCACAAGGGCCTATCAAAGCTGTCCCAGTCAAAAAACATAAAAGTTGCCATTCTCTAAGAATGGCTCGTCCCACATTTAAATTTTCCACATGTTTTCCTATATTTAAATTTTACTCAACTCAACCCTATTATTAAGCTAAACTGTAAACAACAACGTCAACTAAGCTAACATGCAAATTTAAAACACCAATAAAAACCCCAAATTATTGACAAAATATTCGCCACTCATCAGAATATGTGACTTGTAAAAACTGTGTCAATCATCTATAAATTGATCCAATTTCCTAAATTTTGAAAGAGAATTACCATCAACAACATCCTGTAGTAAACCATTCCAAAAATTAAACACTCTTTTGCTTAAAATATACTTTCTCACATCTAGGTGGTATAAGAAAATTGAAAAAATAGAAAATAAATTAAAATGTAAATAAATTATTAAATTATTGCCATTAGATCATAATTCATTAATACTGATCAGGGTTGGCACGAATTAAATCAAATGATTTAACTAATCTTATTTTATTACGTGATTTTTTTTTCAATTTATGATGAAATATAGATTTAAGTGATTTAACTTCAAAAAAATAAAATTGTAAATATATTTTGAAATTATTAATGCATTACATAGTAATCAATATATTTTTTTCAACTTTCCTTCAAATATTAAGCTTGGGTCAAACTGGTAAAATAGTTGTCATCATAAACAGCTGTTTCTTCAGGTTCTTTCAGTGTCTTCACGGTGACCAACAGCTCTGCAACTTAAAGACGTTTCTCTTCCTTTGGAGACAGAACAACAGGATGTGAAACAAAAGTCTTGCCCTTTGGTGCAAAATTATACCGTTGACGAAGTCATCAATGAAGAGCTTAAAACTCTATTTGTCCAGCTTTGTTTGGATATATTGTCATAACTTGACAGCTTTTGTTCCTTTTTGTGCTACCATGACTTCATCAAAAGATTTGACCGGAGTAGCACGAACTTTCAAGAACTCCTTATTGATAGCTGTGAAAAGAAATCAAACATTAAAAAAGTGATCCACTGTATTGTCATTCTTCTATTGTCGATAAATGAATGCGGGACCAAAACTGTTTGAATTTTTAATAGGATATCGAACTAGCCACCAGAAAATTGGTGCACAGTAGTTTTCTATACTGGGGAGAACATCATATTATATATTTAAGGTGTGGTTGGGTTTGTAGTGAAGTGTAGATGTTCGCTATGGGATGAGATGGAGGAAACGAGTAAAATCCCTTCCACAAAACAATCAGTTTATTAAACTCCTTTCTCTCCAACAGCTTGAAAAGGTTTGAAGATAGCTCGTGTCTGAAGCATGATACAAGAACAAAAATCAAAAAAACTAACCCAAAAATTTCTAGAGAATTAATAGCAAAGATTAGAATTTTGGGATAAAAATTAGCCTCATGAGTATATGTAGGTAAATAAGATGTTATTTACCCACATACCTCATGAGGTGACAAGAGAGAATTGATAGCAATATATTCCACATTCCATGTAACATGAAAAATTACACAGAATATAAAATATATTATTATGGTGTGTAAGGTGTACGATAGGGGCAGTGGTTTTCAAACTTGCTTGCGTCTCGAAATACCAGGGGGTGCGGGACAAGCGTGAAGAAAAGCCTTTACTAAATTTTATATTTAGTAATATATATATATATATATATATATATATATTATATATATATATATAATAATATCATATATATATATATATATATATTATATATATATATATATATATATATATATATATATATATATATATTATAATATTAATATGATATATATATATATATTGTAAAAGGATAGGGGTGCATGGAATCTATTTTTTATTATTTTGGGTGCTAACTGAAAATTATGAGATTTTATAAAGGAAAATTAGAGAAGGGGGAATTCAAAGAGATTTAGTTTTTAAATTTACTTTTTAAAAAAATAAATGTATAAAATATTTATAGAAAATTTAAGGGAGATTATACTTAAGAATATATTTATATGTAAGGGGGAAATAGAATTCTTCTTCTCTAACTTGTTGAATTGTTTTCTCTTCTGTTAATACCGATTACTTCTTATCATCAGCAATTTGGAGCAACCCCCAATCTGTAAAGAATGGACTTTTGGGGCTCATGAAACATTTAAAATCTAATCTAAAATATATAAAATTAATATATTGTTATTATTAATTATGTATTATTGAGTTAATTAAATACAATATCTATAAATAATTAATGTTATATATACCAATTTTTTATAATTATAAATATTATTTATATTGTAATGGTAATGGTAATATTAATAAATTAAATGTAATTAAAATATTATTATGTAAATATATTTATATTATAATATTTCTTTCAACAATAGTATTATTATTAATAAATTTTTGAGAATTTAATTGGATTATTATTATTATTATTATTATTATTATTATTATTATTATTATTATTATTATTATTATTATTATTATTATTATTATTATTATTATTATTATTATTATTATTAATGGCTCTTAATAATATGGACAACTTTAATTTCTATTTAATGTTAATTCAGTCTATTATGCTTAATAAATTCAACTTGGTTATTTATATTATAAATTTTAGAAATAGGTAAGGGATTCCTTTCAAAGACTATCTTAATATTTACAAAGTAAATAAGGGAAAACAAAAATGGACTTGGCCGCAACCAAACTCAACTTTTATATAATGTTCTCACCTTTCTTGAGGAGTTTCCAAGTAGGAAACTGAGCAGTAACTTCTTCTTCTGTCTAGGATGTTGTAAAATATATTCCAGAGAGCTGACTTCTTTTTTATATAATGGATTTTGGAAAAGAGGTCCTCTTCAAAGCTGATCTGATATATTTGGCCTTCTTATATTTCTTTAGGCCTAGGTATTGCAGCCGAGGCCACTTTCTTCACCAAATGGTTTTTATCCTCGAAAATATATAAAAAAAAATTTTTTTAATTTTTTTTATGGTTAACAGTGGCCACTATTGCTGGTGATTTTTTCTAATAATTTGTTTTTTATTATTTTTTTAATACCTAAATTTTAAGCAGAGCGAACAACATAGTCTTTGTTCCAAAGATGTTATCAAGAGCCTGGAGTGCTACTCATTTAATCTTTTTTCTTCATCATCGCTTGCATCATTTTTTGCAAGCTCGCCATGATAAGATTTTTTTGGGTGAGGCCCTCATTTATATGTGAACAAAAAAAAAAGTGAAGTGGGATCAAAACATTTTTTTTGAGTCGTTCACTTAAATTTTTTAATTATCTTTATTATCACTATTTTTATAAATTTGAATTATTTTTAATGTTAGAGTAAATTGAATAAATATAAATTAAACATCCTTTTTCATTAATTTTATTTTAAACAAAGTATTATTTGCAATCACCAATTTTCAGTGGTTAGATTAATAAAAAAAAATAATAAAAAAATAAAAATAAAAAATAAAAATATATTGAAGCTCTGTGGTATGTTGTTGTTTCTGCTATTAAACAGATGATGCAGAAAAACTTACTATTGCTTAAGGTGGAAACAAAAAAGCCCTTTGAGCAGTAAACCTCTCGGTTTGAGCCAAGAAATGATAGCAAATTAAATTTAATGAAAAAAGAAAAATATGTAAAGGACGTGAACCCCAGACGATACTTTTGTTTAGTAGATTGAATAAAAATAAGAAATAAAAATAAATAACATGAAAATACAGATAATGATCATATATAAATAATGATAGCAATAAATAAATAAATAGCGGTTATTTAACATAAACAGAGTAGGGACAACAACATCGAACACTACTTGACACTTATGGATTTAAAAGAATAATTTACAGAAGGAAAATTGAGCGTAGTTTCCCTTACTAGGAAATGCCCCTGAGGAAGAATTAGGCCTTGGTTTATGTCTAACCCAAGGCCTGCTACCATGAATAGACTAGCTAAAAATAGATGGTAAAATATTAAATAATATAAAAAAAAACTAGTTAACAATAGTCACACTAATACACACCTTGGGCCTTCTCTAATAGAGACCATACTTAATAATATATTTAAAAATTTTTGCATTAATATATTTGCAACTTTCGTTATTTTTGCTTATTGCACTCACCACATAAAACAGGATAAAAAGTTCTTAAGAGTTCTTATATGTATTAAGAATAGATTTGAAAATTATAAACAAATATTTATCAATAAATTGAAGATAAAAAATAAGATGACAAAAAATTCCGCGTGAACTTAGCGTAAGATATGGCGGTTAGAAAGAAAGCGAAATGAAGTGTTTGCACCATCTTCAATATTAAATTTCGATAATATTTTTTTGATCCTCCCAGTTTATAAATTACAGTGCGTAATTTTATTATGTTTATTAGTGATGCGTGCTATTATAGAGATCATTCATGACATATATTCATGATATATAATATATATTCATAAATATATTTATGAATATATTTTTAATATATGTTTATAAATACATATTTTTTAAAAAAGGTTAGGAACCACTGTGATAGGCGATAATAATCATAGTGTGAATAGTGACTGTTGACCAAGGTCTGCTTTTCTATAGAAACATTTATAAATTATGAATAACTTTCTAAGAAAAATAGCTTAGGTGCACAGGTAAAAGTTAAAGTTAAAAAAGTTGGCCACTCGGGTCCCTTAGCCTGAGGCGGAAGAAAGGGTGAAAAGTGAAAACTGTTTATAGCCTAACCGGTTTTCCTAAAATTTTAAAAATATATATACATATAAAATATTAACAAAAGCACAATAATATCAAAGGTATATAAAAAAAGGAAAAATAGGCACGTATACGTAAAACTTTTCCCTAGATGCTACGATAGCTAAGGACCTAGTAACAAACATTGCACATAATATTGTACATTAAAAACATGTGTACACTTTAAACCACCTGTTATATATTATATATAATATATATATAGGTATAATGATATAAATAATTGAGCATACAAATTAAGGTATATATAAATATAATTTATAATATTATATATAATATGGTAAATATATATAATAGTATATATATATATATAAAATAAGTATATCATATAATATAAAGGTATATATATATAATATACTAACAACTACCTTCAGAAGTCACCCCAAAAAAAGTAAATAAAGCAAAAGTTGATAAAGGCCAGGAACGCAGTTGCATACGTGAGCAGCGCAAGAAGTCGAAGTGGCGATAACGAGTGTTGCCAACCATGAGGTCACAAAAGTTTAAAACTGGAGATGTTTTGCAGCCTCAATTGCCACAGTACCCCCTCCAGAGCAGGAGGCCGGAGGTAAATCAGCCAAGATACTGATTTGGGCAACGAACTTGGCGGCCATTGCGCGTTCTACGTTCTGCTACCGAATGAACCAGGCTAGAACGGGGTGGAGCCTGAGGTGAAGGAGATTGTGGTTGCTGCGTTGCAGGTAAATAGGGTCTGAAGAGATAGAAGCTAACGAAGAAAAGGAAGAAGAAAGTGACGGAACAGGTATGCGCTAACTGTGACTTGTTGAAGGGCAAGTTGAACTAGCTGGAGTCGGAGTCGGAGTTGAAGATGCAGGACTCGCTGGAAGTTGTGCCGGAGCGCGAGCTGGAGGTGAAGGTAGTGATCGTGGTGGTGCTGGAGGTGAAAGAAAAGAGGTAGATGCAAGGGGAGAATGTGATGGTGGAAAAGAAGGTTGTAGAGGAAGGGGAACAGGAATGGTACGAGGAAATAATCCTGAGTGTCAGGAGGATTTGCCTCGAAATAAGTGAGCTTGAGTCGGTAGATAGAAACGACCTCTGTGTGGGAAGGACGCTTAATCGTGAAGAACTTTTCCTTATTAAGTATAAAGGGGAAGGGACGTCATATTTAGGTTGGAGCGAGGTGCGGTGGGAATCATACATCACGAAGACATGAATGCAAGAAGAGAGATCCTTCGGGATGAAGGAATGTCCCTTGTGATTCCGAGAAGGGGTAGGTCTCCACGAATGTGCATAGTGTCTCAAGCGGGTGAGGTAAGAGAGAAGATCAGAAAAAGGAGGAATAAAAGATTGTGAGAAAAATTCTACAGACAAGAGAAGGGGTGAACCCATAGACGAGTTCTACAGCAGAGCACTGAAAATCTTCCTTGATAACCGTGCGTGCAGATACCAAGAATCACCAATGGAAAAGCTTCAGTCCAGCTCTCCAGTAGGGCTGAGCTGCGAGGGATGCCTTGAGATGGCGGTGAAAGCACTCTATGAGTCCGTTTGCCTGCGGATGATATGAAAGCTGGTGGTTCGGATCTTCTCTGTACCAAGTAGACTCACCAAATCCCTCCAGAGAAAAGATTCGAATTGTCGTCCTTGATCTGATGTGACAGAGAGTGGAACACCGAGACGTGAAATCCAATGAGCCATAAAAGCCTTGGTTATGAATTCCGCTGTAACGACAGAGAGAGTAGTGGTTTTGGTTTAACGTGTGAAATGATCAATACAAGTGAGGATGTACCGGTGACCGTCTGAAGAAGGAAGAGTACCGACGATGTAGATGTGAACTCTTTCGAAGCGTTCATCAGGTGGCAAGAAGGTGACTAGAGGAGCTTTTGTGTGCCTCTGAACCTTGGAACGCTGATACGAAAGACATTCAAGACTCCACTTTTTCATGTCAATTTTCACGTTGGGCCACACAAAGCGATTTATGATAAGCTTTTATGAAGCCGCAATACCTGGGTGAGAAAGGGAATGAAGGTAGAAAAAAAGTCGTTTGTGAAAAGAGTAAGGTACGAAGGGGCGTGGTTGCCCTGTGGACAAGTCACAGAGAAGATTCTTCTCTATGCATAGCAGGGAAATCCACTGAAGCTGACGAGAAAAATCATGTGGAAGAGCTGTTCTTCAAATGCCTGCCTAGTTGCCATGTCTACGTAATTGATAGAAGGTAGTGCATACAGAGAGTTGACCTTCGATGCGCAAGAGGGCATCAGCAGTGAGGTTATCTACTCCAGAGATGTGCCGTAGATCAGTCGTGAATTGTGATACATACTCTAAATGACGATCTTCTCTGGGCGAGTGTCATTCATGGCGAGATGCCATCGCAAATGTGATCGTCTAGTGGTCGGTTAAAATGTAAAACTCGCGTCCATCAAGAAAATACCGAAAGCGACGAACCACGAGGTAAATTACAAGAAGTTCTCTGCAGCAATTTACATGGAATTTACCTGAAAAGAAAGCGAGAGGTGCCCACACATCATTCAGGCGTTGTTGCAAGACGCCACCGACAGAAAAATCCGAGGCGTCTACCTGAATTCTGGTGGGTGTGGAGTCCTGAGGATGGACTAGAAGTGTTGCAGATGCCAGTGCAGCACCTGCCTCATTCATCCACTCCACCTTAGTGGAGCTGCCTCTCTTCTTCGAGCGAAGGGGAAAGGTAAGGGGCGGAGGATTTTGGCAGCCAAACTCAGGAAGCGATGGTAAAAGTTCACCATTCCAAAATACTGACGATGACACTGCGTAAAGGGAAAAGGACGAATGGCGGCCACATTGTCTTCCAGAGGACATAATCATCTGCAGAGACTGTATCCAAGAAAAGTGAGAGTATGAACGTCCAGTACACACTTCGCTGGGTTAACGCGAACGCCGGGAGAGTGCCAGAATTCGCGCCTTTAACCTGGTGAAAACCGCCAAATAAAAGTTCTTAACCTGGTTGATGTTTCGCTCTGGGAGTGCTGGGAGCATTAGACAATGAGAAAGGTCCATCAGAAGAGATAAAGTGCCCAGGTAAGAGAGTGTACCCACCTCGAGCATTTAAAACCGTGTCGATGAAGCCGTTATTGAAATGATTGGGAACAGCATTTCTCAAGCTGAACGGCATCCTGGTGAATTCAAACAGAACAAAGGGAGTGATGATTGCCGTCTTTGGAATGTACTCCGGAGCTACAGAGATCCGATGATAGTCTGGAACCAGATCAACCTTTGAGAAGATGGTTGCACCATCTAGATGTGAAGTGAAGGAGATTTGGATCCCATTGGCAGGACAGAAAGAATTGTGTACAGGAATGTGAAGTGCATGCAGTTAAGGGCCCTAAAATCACCAAAGGGTTTCCAAATCACCTGTGGTTCCTTTAGGTAAATCGTGTAAGATCAACTACTCTTAGAAGGACGAACTGTCCTTAACTCCAGCATATACTCAAACTCGGCCTTAGCCACCTTGATTTTCTTTGGAGGAAAACTTCGAGCCCGGGCAATGGCGAGAGCACCCGCAGTCTTGATATAATAAAGAACTGAATGCTGGGGAGGGGAAGTGGAAGAGCAGGGGTGTAAAAGAGAAGGCAAAACTCCTTCCGCAGGAGGATGAACAAAGGTGAAGAAGAAGCGGTTGGAGGCGCTACCGCGGAAATGCTTCCGAAGGCAGAAGGAGTGAGGGAATCTAAAGAAGCAAAGTTAGTGGTGTTGCCCACCAAGCGTTTGTTCTAAAGATCAACCAGAAGGTGAAAGTGGGAAAGAAAGTCAGCGCCAAGGATGAGCTAGGTTACATCGACAACAATAAATACCCACCAGAACTCTCTCCTAAGAGAAAGTCCAAGGAGCATAAATAAACGTTCCCATAAATGGCTATAGAGGAGCCATTAGCCACATGGAGATTACAGTGGAGAGGGGTGTTGCAGGGCTGAGGTGAGCGTCTCTTGGAGGAAAAGATATCTCTGCACCTGTGTCGATCAAAAAAGAGCGGTTAATGGTGTGATCGTACACCGTGAGAAGCGATTGGAGAAGAAGAAGAAAAAAAAGAAGAAGAAGAAGAAGAAGAAGAAGAAGAAGAAGAGAAGTAAGAAGAAGAAGAGATGAGAGAAAAGAGAAGAAGAAGAAGAAGAAGAAGAAGAAGAAGAAGAAGAAGAAGAAGAAGAAGAAGAAGAAGAAGAAGAAGAAGAATATGAATATTTATAAAAATAAAATGGACAATTATAACAATAATAAAAATTATATGTGGTAAGCTAAAGAATAATTAAAACAATAAGAACCAAGAGAGAAGAAATTAATTAAAGTGGGTATGGTCGTGTATGGGACACGTGAATTAGGTAATTTCTCAAATATATTGACCAACACAAAAAAATGTGATGGTAATATAGATTAATGAAGTAGTTTTCTTGGTAGGGTAAAGCAAAAGTAACTTTAAAAATGTAAACCTTGTTCCAAAGAAATCGTTAGTATTGTAGGCGAGGTGGGAATCATTTAAAAACATATAAGCTCATAATTTATATACAGTTTTATGTATCCTACTACGTCATGCAAATTGGGTTGTTGGACAATCGAAATAGATGGAGAGTCCTAGAAGGATAGGTTGTTTTAATTTAGAATCTCTAACGAAGGAAAAATAAGAAGTTTGGTTCAGTAATATCAAACTAAGCTCTTGATCAAATAGAAAAGGAATGAAAATGATCAATCGCCTATCATTCAGTAAATTAAAACGAAAGTTATCAAAAATCCAAACCCAATCAATTTAGAAAGTCTAAGATTCATGATAATCGGTTTATGAAGAATGATTTGGAAAAGGAAAAAAGAAATCTTTTCAATCCACCAAAGGGCGGTAATGTAAATATATATCTAGGATGATTCCAAAGAAACTTGCCTGAGATTTAAAGACACTTTTTGAGGAAAATTTAAGAACGGAAAAGCAAAGAGCGAGCAAGAAACACAATTAAGAGAAAGAAAACTAAAGGTTAAAAAAATGTTTATGAGATATGAAGGTGAAAAAGGGTATGAGAAAGAGAGGGTAGATACACGTGATACTTGATAACAGTTTGCGATATATTTTTATTAACTCTGTACCGCCCTACGCGAAAGAGAAAAAAATTTTGAGTGAATTCCATATTCGAAGATTATTTGAAATAGAATAGCCCTGATATAAAAAATTATATTAATATATAATAATATTTAGTATATATATATATATATTAGTAGTAATACTCCTCAAATTTAATATATATATATATATATTTTGTAATATTTATATATATATATATATATTATATATAATATGAATAATAATAAATAATGGTAATATAATCAATATTATATAATTTATTAATATAAGATAATATTTATAAATTATTTAAAAAATAATAAAATTAGGTATATAACAAATTATTAATATATATAATATAAATTATAATAAACAACATTTCTATTCTTTCATATATTATCTTTTACATTTTATATTCATAATTAAAAGACCGGGGAAATTTACATTATATATTTCCAATGTTTTAGATTGGTCCGTAATGTCTATGTTAACTTCGGTTGAGTCACCTAAAAATAGAACATAAGATAGATTTAATCCGCATTCGATCATTGTATTAACTGAAATAAACTCTACAACTAAATTACTGAGGTACATACCTACTATTGAAGAGTATTTGTGTCAAGACGCTGTAAAAGTAGAAGCTACTAACTTTACAGTTTGCCATTATGCTCAATCTTTCTAGATGATATTTATAGAAGACCAGGAAAATACTACATATAAATTTTCAGATATCGTGAACCCAATAGAATATCAGTAAATTTGGTGAAAATAACTAAAGCATACAAGTGACTACTCCTATATTCTTTCAATAGATCATGAGGGTAGATAACATTTCCAAAAATGGAAACAATATTTTAAATAATTTTAGTAGTTGACACCAATACTTTGACAATTTGAGCAAAGTTCAGATCTGACCTGAAAAAAGTTCGCATTTTATATAAAGAGATGTGTCGATGGTAATCATTAACCATTCAATAATGGAACAACATTGTGCAAAAGTATACATATGAGAGAAGCTCCGTCAAATAATACTAATAATAATTAATAAAATATCTAATAATAATAATATAATTAAATATATTTATATAATAATTAATAATAAAAATAATAATTATATATAATAAATAATTAATAATAATTGGAATAATAATAAAAATAACAATACCATAAAAATTTAATAATTAATTAATAATAAATATAAATAAAATAATAATAATAATAATGAATAATATAATAATAATAGTATAATTGTAAAAGAGGAACAAATTTAATAAAATAATAATAATATTTAATATTAATAATAATAATATAGATTAATAAATAAATTTTAAATGGTGAAAAGGAACCATAAATAATAAAATAATTATAATTAATAAATAATAATAATAATTAATAATAAAATAATTAATAATATAGAATATAATAAATAATTATTTATATAAATAATTATAAATAATTAAATATAATGAAAATATAATTAAACCGATTCATCCCAATATAAATAAATTTATATAAAATATAATAATAATTAATAGGAATAATGTATATGATTAATACTAATATAAATATAAAATAAATCTTAGATAAATAATATAAATAATAATAAATAATTAAAAATAAATAATGGAGTAATAAAAATATGTATAAAAAAATATTATAAAAAATATATTTAATAATGAATCAAAGCGAAAAAATTTGAAATTAAATTATAGAATGAAATAGAAGATATTTTAAAAACTAATTATAATATTTTTCAATAAAAATGTATTATAAAAATACAAACAAATGACATTTTTTTAAACAATGTCGTTCTAAAGCAAATAGGTAGTTACATTAAAATAAAATATAATGTTTTTGCAATAAGAAGAATAAATTGTATTACAAAAAATAAATTTATTATTAATATTGTGTAACTTTTGGGTTTGTAAACCTAGAAAATAAACGACTAATCAGTTTAGTCAAGAAAGTGATTGTTCAGATGTCAAATGCGAATTATCTAAATTCAGAAAGAAATACGATGTTTTTCCTAAATCCTCATTTAACTTGCAAAAATCAAACAGGACGAACACAAAAAAAAAATTATTAAATGATTAGCGATTAATTTGGAACAAAAAATAAAAAAAAAATAAAAAAGGAAGCATAAAGTCATCGACTAAGAAAAGATCTCGATCTACAAATTTTGGCCAAATTTACTCCACGTTTGTCAAAACTGAGATATAGATCTTATCGCTCCAATATTATATTTAAATATAATAGGTATATATATAGTAAATTGTATATTTATAATATAATAGAAATAATAAATATATAGTAGAATAGAACTAGATAATAATTATGAGGTAATATTTATACATAAAGAAAGTTAATATTAATTTATTTATAATATTACAAAAAGAGATGAATATATAAAAATTTAAAATGATATCAGGAAATTATGTTATGTAGCATGAATAAAATAATATATTTATGATACCCCTAATATATAATTTATATATAAGAGTAATTTAATGTTCTTGAGAGAACTAAATTTAAAGAATATTTTATATGTTATATATTAATATGAATATTAATAGTGAACCACTATATTTACATTAAAGCTATTTGAGATATAATCCGGCAATATAAATGCTATAGTCTTCCCAAAGATTATAAGAATGTATTAATTATAAATGCATATTTTTACCTAGTAGTATATAACCAAAGGAATAATAGATATATAATAAATATGTATATAATAATATAAATATAATATAATATATATTAGTAAGGATATAAAATAATAAATAATATTATTATATATATATATATATATATATTAGTATATATTATATTAATATATATAAAATTATTTAATATAATATATAAAATTGAGAGTAGATATATAGGAACTTAAAATTTATAAAATGGTTTAAAGACTTCGAGTGAAAAGCGGGAAGAATCCAATATATTTAAATGTAATCCGTCATTTTTAATAATTTTAGGGCAAATACATTAAATTTTTTTGTTAGAAGCAAAATTTTGAAAGAAGAGTTAAAAACTTTATCCTTAACTTAATCGCTTTAAAACCTAAACCTAACTTGTGAAAAACCGAAACCTAACCCCAAATCTTAACCTAAATTAACCTGAAACCTTAATTATTTAACGGAGTGCAACCACTTATTAAAGTGTCGCGAAATAACAAATATAATTTTATTATATTTAGGTAAATATTTATATATATTAAATATATATAAGATAATATATATATATATAATAATGGTAATAAACAAATATTATTTTACTTATAAGTGATATAATAATTTAAATAATAGATAGATAATTAGAAAAATTAGTGAGTAGTATATATATATATAGTGATATGAGAATACATTAGTACTATATATAATATATTATAGTATATATATATATATATATAATATATTATTATATATATATATATATATATATTATAAGTAAGAAATATATATATATATTAGATATATATATATAGTGAATAAAATTATTTTATTAAATTATATATATATATATAGGATAAATTTGATATTTATATTATTTAAATGATAAATAAATAGTAATATAAATACCTAATATAAAATATATTATATATAAAGTATAAATATAATAAAGTATTATAAATAATGTATATATAATAATGAAAATCCAAAATTATTATATATATTTTAGGTAAAATATATTATATATATAATTTATAAAATTAGTTAATATATATAAAATATATTTATGTGATAACAAATTTATTTATAAAAATATATATAATATATATAATAATTATTATTAAATATATATATAGTAATAATAAATAATATTGTATGTATATAAGACAATATATATTTATAAATAAGGATATTATTTATATATATATATTAGTATAACAGGGTAAAGAGTACATCTAGTAATATATTTAAAGAATACCAAAAATATTTATAAAAATATAAAATTTATATTAAAGGTAGTGCATACTTATAAGAAAATAATATAAATGTAACATTTAAAGTAGCTATATATAATAAATATTATATATATATATATATTAATATTAATATAATTAAAATATATAAAATATATTTAATAAATAGGAGAATAATTATTATTAATATAATTTTATAGTAATAATAAATATAAATTTAGTAAATATAATTGAATATTAGGTGATATTAATGTATATAGTTACAAACTACAAATTACTTGGAATATATAAAAATGCTTTAATATAACGCCAATTTAAGTGATAATTTATATATAATTAATTAAATAATATATACACTTATATAAATATATATTAGAATCACTGCAATTATCATATCGAATAAGAAGAGATGACAAATTATTAATTTAAATATAATAGGTAATAATAATATATAATAATAATGATAAAACTAAATATAATATTTAAGTTATAAAGGTAATTATTAAATATAAACTAAATGACTAAAAATGTAACTAAAAGCAAAATGAATTGTGAAGGTTCAAAAGAAAGAAATTCGCTTAAATAATAAATTTATAATAAGGGAGGAAAAGAAAAAACTAAAAGTTGCATTCATAGGAAACAAAATGAGGTAAATGAATCAGTATTGTGAAAAGGAGGAAATTATATTGGGAGAAAACAATACAAAGAAAAGGTGAAGCTGCTTCTAAGGAAACAACAGGAAGTTTAAGCGCGAAAAGGTAAGGAATGAGGAAAAATAAGAGTGAAAATCTGCTTATAGAAATATAAAATGAATAGGTTGATGGAAATGCTTTTGTAAACTGATAGAAATGAGATAAATGTGAGAGGAGAATGATGGAAAGAACACTTTCTGGAAAAATCTGCACAATATTAACTAGTTTATATGTTATGAGGTGTTAGTTAGAATGTGTGTGGTTTAAAGAATGTGGTAGCAAAGAAGGAATAGGTAATTTTTGGGAAATGAGGATTATTAGATAAAACGGAAGGAAATTTAAGGTAAGGGTTAGGGTGAGGGAAAGTAAGAATGGTAATCTTGCGAAAGAGTATAGAGGTTTTGAAAATTAACTAGTAGAAATGGGATGATAACAAAAAAGAGCGGAGAGTCTCGAAGATAGGTGACAATTTAGATTTTAAAGAGAGAGTTATGGAAGTTTGTAGTAAATAAAAAAAGAAATGTGTTGATGAGAACCAGAGGAATTATATAGAGGTCCAAGGGATTGAAGATGAGAGTGCATAGCGTATAAATAGTTTTACCTATGTTAAATGGGGTGAAGCGGAGAACAAGAGGGGGATACTTTATAGGAATTTAAGAAATTATAAGGGAATAAGTTTATTGAGTGTTATTGTAGGAAAAGGTAATATTGGGTAATTTGGTCGAAATGAGTGCGTGGCGAAAGATGACAATGAAGGAAACAATAAGAATTGTGAAAGAACAAGGTGCGTTTAGGGAGTGGAAATTGAGGATGATGTGATTCAAATGCTTGTCAAATAAACAAAAATGAATTGAAGATGAAATAAGAGAAAGAAAGCCAAAATTAATATATGTTAGTTAAATGAGAATTTACATACAGAATGCTGTATTGAGGTTGATAGAGTTAATAGGGAAGCTTAATAGCAGGGAGTTTAATTAGTCGAAAAATTTATGAGGTGTTGGTGGTAGCTTCTGAATAGAAGAATCATAAATATGTAAATATAAATGACGAATTAGAGAAGACGTGAAAATAAACCATTAAGAAATAAATGGAAGGTCTTAATGTAAAGTGATGGAATTATAGGATTAATAGCGAGAGTGAGGACAGGGGTTGTGTAAATTATCGTCTCACTTGGTTTATTCTAAGTGGATATTCAGACTAGTTTTATGAAGAATTCGAGATGGGTGATGGCATATGAATAGATAAGGTGTATAAGAGAGAATGATGTGAGAATGAACGAAGAGGAGTGTGAGGGATGCACCTAACCTATTGTTATGCGGAAAAAGAAATGATTAGAGATTCTTGTGTGGCGGAGTCTGAAGAGAGTTTGAGAGGAATGGTCGGAGAGATTTGGCAGAGGTATTTAATTCTCTAAAGAAAGAAAGAAAGATAAACGATAAAGAATAGAGATTAATTGTTAATAGATGAAATTTATTAAAAAAAATGAAATGCGAACGGAACAGACGAATCGAGATATATCAATCAAAGTGCTATTATGATTGAAAAAAAAAAGTGGAGTGAGATTAGCTGGAGCAAAGCCCTTAGTAAACTGTGTAGTTATATAAATATTGTAAATGTTGGTTATTGTAGATATAGTGGAAATGAGAAAAGGGAACTGGATGAATTGAACAGAGATAGTAGAGTAGTAATAGTTGTATTTCAAGAGTTTAGCAGGATAGGTGGTCTAAGGTGGTCAAATAAAAAATAACGTTGAAAGAGAATGGGTTAAATGAACAGACTAAAAAATTGTTCTTTGAGTTGCCGCATTTAGTGAAACTTAACATTGAGGGTTATGTTTGATTACCATAATAGAATGTTAATTTGTGGTATAGGAATAGAATAAGTAGGGACTATGGTCTGGAATAGAAGTATAGATCTAAAAAGTCTACAATGTGTTAAGTATGGACAATCTTAAGGGCATCCTAGGTGTGAAAAGAATTAATAAGTGAGGATTTACACATGATTTAAAGAGAGTTGTGTGTTGTGAAGAAGGGGTAAATGAGAGAATTAAATTGTAAGATAATAGTTAGAAAAGGTGGATTTGGTCAATGTGGAATAGGGGTATTGAATGAACAGTCGGATTAGGTTTAAGCTGTTAATGTATAGTGGAAAGAGTGTGTTGGGAAACCGGACGGCTGGGAGACCGAGAGAAGTGGATGAGTCGGTGTGATACGGAATGTCTGATATGGAGAAAAAATGGATGTGTAGGCAGAAGAGGCGAAGAATAAAGGTGATGGTGAGTAGCGAGAGATATGGCAAGGGAATTTTGTGTTATTAAAGGGGGCATGGTTGTGGTCCACCTTGGGCAAGGGATGAACCCTGGGTTACAGACGAAATATTACCATAGTGATAAGTGCGGTACACGTCGCGGAAGGTCCATGATGACTCATAGGGTGGAACATTTGTCTGAATCTGTGACAGAGCTAATCACTAAGTTAATGGTACAAGAAATGGTGGCAGGATAGGTCTCGGTGTATCTTCTTTTCGACGTTTGTTCAATAATTCTCTCTACTGTTCTTGGTTCATTTTCCGATGCTGATAGCGCACCTTACAACCACAATCTTTGGGGCAATAGAGGAGCTGGAGAAGAAGAAAAAGAATATATATAAATAATACAATATAATTATTTATTATATTAATTATTAATAAAATGTATAAATAATATAATAAATCATAATCATAAAATATTAAATTATAAAATAATTTAATGCATATACATTAAAATAAGAATACTAGAATAATATAAAATTATATTATATTATAGTATATATAAAATAAATAATATATTTTATTATATATTTTAAAATTATATAACGATATTATTTATATATAAGTCTAGTTAGGAAAAAATAAAATAAAAAATAAATAATGTAAGTTCAGTAATAAAACAAGTGAAAAAGAATATATATTGCAAATTAAATAATTTCATTGAATAATTAATTATACATACATTTGTAAATACGTTCCTGATTTATGATTTGTTTTTTTATTTAGAACTGTATAAATGTAGAGCATTTATAGAAGAAAGAAATAGAGGCTATAAGAAGCACATATAAGAATATCAAAGACTGTTCCATCACCACAATCATCAGTTCATGGAAACAACTTATAAATTAAGAGTAATGATGATATAATTAGCTAAATATAACAATATAAAAAATCATCTCCCCCAATGCAATACAGTAGAAGGAGAGAAGATGAGACGCCGAGACTGACAAGAATGATTGACGAGAGAGAGAGATGATAGAAAAGATAGAGAGAGAGAGAGAGAGAGAGAGAGAGAGAGAAAAAAGATTAGCTTCTTCAGAAAATTTTATGTCAAGATAAAGGAAAAAGAGAATAGAAATGTATTCTTAAAAAAAAGTGTTAAAAAAATCTAGTATATATTTTTAGGAAAAAAAGTGTTAAAGAAATCTAGTTTATCATCGAAATAATTTATCCTATTTGTCTTTGGAATATTAACTTTCAGTTTTTTATAGCTAGCTACATTAAGCAGAAACTTAAAATTAATCATATCGAAAAAGCGGAATAGAGAGAAAATTTAAAATAAATCTTCATAAGTCGTAAATTGTTCCATATTGAACTGTTCATTCTTTATTTATAATTACAACGTATGTGATTGTTTTCTTGATACACACATTGAATCTAAAAAAAATTCTCCAAATAATTATATATTTTGTTGATAAAAAAAATAATAAATATTTAAAGTCGTAAATTGTTCCTTGAGCTGTTCATTCTTTATTATATAGGCCTACGCCTGCAATAGCTTTAATATTTATAATTTAAATATATTAATATCAAGCTTAATATAGAAGAAAATAATAAATAGAAAAAAAATTAAAAAAAAATTAAAAAATTATAAATAAAATTGAATCAAAAATACAGCTGTGCTAAAATCTGAATTAGAGTCTTTTATTAAATAATAATAAATTAAATAATGGAATTAACAATAAGAATATACTCAAAATATATAGATAAGGGAAATAAACAACTCTTTAAAATTATGTTAATACTGCAATTTTTTTAAAAAATAATGATTATATTATAGTTTTCATTTATAACAAATTAATAGTCAATAAAAATAATCATTTTTTATTATTTTTTTTTAAAATAATATAAATAATAAAAATATAAATAATTATATTAATTAGAAAAATACTAATTAAATAATAATATAATAATATATAATAATAGATAATAATAATAATAATGAATAATATATAAAATGAATAATAATAAGAAATGAATAATATAATTATAGATCAATAATTTAATAATAATGTTATTTTAAATAATAATATATATATTATAATATAATAAACAATAATATAAATAATATAATTAAAATAATAATAATGAATTAATTAATAATAATAATTAATAACAATAAGAATAATAAATAAAGTCAGTATATATTATATTAATTAATAGAACAATTCTAATATAATATAATTACAATAATAAAATAATAATATAATGAAATAATAATTTAGTAATAATTAATTAATAATATAATAAAAAATTAATTAATATTATATAATAATTAGAATTCAATAATTATAAATAATAATATATAGTAATATATAAATATTCATTAATAAAAATATTTCAATTTATAAATAATTAAATAATTATAATATTAATAATTAATTATATAATATATAATATAATAAATAATAATTAATTAATCTATTAAACTATGACTGCAATTCTATACTCGTGATGTTTTCGTATCAAAAATGCAGAAGTATAAAAAATATTAAAAGTCATAATTAGTTTTTTTTTTAATTAGCGCTTTATAAATAAAAAAAAAAATATTAAATAGAGAAATAACTAATTAATAAGGATAAATACAGCCACGAAGAAATATTAATTTTGATACAACAATAATTAATAATATAATTCAATAATATAATAATAATAAATAAATATTTAAATAATAAAAAGAGTAATTTAAAATATAGATCTACTTAATTAAACTTCAGCTCAAATAAGTAACTATAATTTTATACAGTAAATGTACACGATAATTGATAAAAGATAAGCTTGTTTCAATTGACGCGCTAAAATATCGTATACATATTAATACTCCATTTAATACCCATGTTCATCCATATGACATAATATACAACGCTACGCTATCTCAGATTCTCGATTTACTATTCATATATACTAAATAAAAAGAATTAAAAAAAGAAATACTATTTATATTATATTAACGACAAAATAATTGAATGTTGATTAAGGATGGAACTTTTATATTAATTTAAATAATATATAATTTAATTTGGAGTATTAATACTAATAATAGTAATATTTATTTTTATAATATAGATTATTAATTTATATTAAATTCATGTTATTATTTATTATTTATATACCTTATTAAATAATTATTATTTAATTAATATATAATATAATTTAAGATATAGTAATTTATTATATGATTTATGATTATATTATTATGTAAATTAATAAATATATTATTATATTATATATTATATATATTACTCTTATTTAATAATTAGATTTTAATGTTTATTAATTATTTAAGTTGTAATATATAAGCACTTTTGTATAAGTATGATTTACTACTTCCATAATAAATTATGAATTATTTATACTATGATAAATTAATTAAGTAAATTTATAGATTAATATAATATAGATTATATTATATTAGTATTTATATATATTATTAATTATTATATGATTAGTATTTATAATTATTATTGTTATATATATTTATATTATTTTATATAATTAATATTTAATGTAAATATTAATTATTATTATATTATATTATATTTATTATTTTATATAAATTACATTATTTAATTTAAATTTATTATTAATATTAATAATATATTATTATTAATTATTATAATATTATATTTTAATTTAGTTATAATATTATTATTATATTATTATTTAATTATCTATTGTTATATAATTATTAATATTAATTATATTTAATGATATTTATATTTATTTATTTGATAATTTATATGTTTATATGTTATTATTATATTTAATTATTAATATAATTATTCATAATGTTTGTAATGATTATTTGTATACTTATCATTTAATAATTAAATTCATTAAATCTCGAAAGAAAATACATTTATATTATTTATTATTATTATTATTCTAATTATTTATTACTATGTTATGTATTTAAATTTCTATTATAATTAATTATAATTTAATTTATTGATAATTTAATATCGATTATTATTAATGGTAGATAAATTATATATTATTATGTATTATGCAGAATCATATTATTATTATAATTATGATATATTTATTTATTATAGATGTAATATTATTATATTAATATAATTAATTATAAGTAGTTATTATATATATATATAAGTTATTAAGTATATTATAAGTATATAGTAATATTAAGTTAGTTATAGTTAAGTCAGTTATTAGTAGTTAATTATATTTATATAAGTAGTAGTAATAGAGTTAATTTATTATTAATGTTCAACTACATTATCTATTCCCTTCATAATGCTGGAAGATCGCCTCCACTGATAATTATTATTATATTATTATTTTATATTATTATTATTAATTATGTTATTATTATTTGATTATATTTTATTGTAATTTATTATTTATTGATTAATGCGGTATTATTATTATTTATATTTCCTTAGTTGCTTAGTATAATTTATCTTAAAATTAGAGATAAATACTAGTAAATATTTTATTAATATTGTGGAATATAATTTTATTTGATATTTATTATTATCAGTTTAAATGTCAGGTTATTTAAAGTTTACTTATTTAGCAAAGTATAAAAAAAATTTTCCTTTAGTTATAGACGCCAAAATACGAAAAAAAATTGGAGACAATTCATTTACTATAAAAAATATAAAATGAATGATAAAATATATATTAAATTATGACTAAGAGTACTGGTAGACACCGGACAGACAAATGGAGAAGCCATAAAAAATTCAAGATAAGAGTTCAAATTAAGAAACATATCTTGAGATATGAACGAGATGAGAGAGAGAGAGAGGAGCATTATGAGAGAGAGAGAGATATGCTGTACGAGTATTTGACAAACAAGACATGACGTAGTAAAAAGTGCTGGAAGTTCTGGCATCCTGGAAATATATGCCCTTCTCTATGTGGCAATTATATATATAATACTGTATATAATATTATATAGAATATATATTAAATATATTAATATATAATATATATATATATATTATGTAATATATAATATATAAATTAATATATATATATATATAGTCATATATATTAATATATAATATATATATATAATATATATATTATAAGAGTATATATATAATTATAATAATATAATATATAATATATATATATATATAAATATATATATATTATTATATATATATATATATAATTATAAGTATATATTTATAATTACACATATATTAATATATATTAATATATATAATATATATATATATATTTATATATTATTAATAATATATATAGATATATATATATATTATATATATATATATATATATATATATAATAATTATACTATATATATTAAAAAATATAATATTATAAATATTATATACTATAGATATATATATATAATATAATATAATATATAGTTAATATATAATATATAATATATTAATAAATATAATATATAATATAATTAATAATAGTATATATATAAATATTATCATATATATATATATATATATATATATATATATGTAAAATATTAATATATATTATTATTAATTTTATAATTATTATTTTAATCAAACTAACTATATTCTCGCTAAATAATAGCGGTAAGTATAGGTATTATATATAGGGCGGGCAGCTTCCCTAATTCATATATTCCTTCATCTCGCCCTACCACCACCTCCATAATATATCCATTCTATTATCTCTCGCATAACATCTATATACTACTCATGATTATACCTCCACATTACAACTATCCTACACTTACTATATATATATATTCCTTATACGAATAAGGGTTATTATGAGCCGTTTAAAATGCTCATCATATATACTACCTCCTACTTTCACGGATGTTTCGGGCTCCCCACCTCTACCTACGTTTTCCCTTCTCTCTGTAAATACACCCACTTTCGCTCTTTCGCGTAAATGGCTGCCACAACCTATATCCTTATTTAATTTCTTTTACTTTTCTCTCCAAACAGCTCCATCCTGCCCCTATCGTTTTTTTTGGGTTTTTTTCTGGCACTTTTGATCGGCGATTGGGGGGCCTATGCGTTGCTTCTATGCTAAAACTAATTAACTGGAATGACTTGCTTTGGTCTCTGGTGACGCTTCGACTTCTGCCGGATAACGGTGGAGCTGTAAATCGTGAAGTGGATGAGCCATGGTTCGATTCCTTCTGTCGACTAATCTCTTCATTAATACATTGTATCTATCGTTGCTTTCTCGCGCTAGTTGCTGGCTAGAAGACAGATGGCCGTATCGGGGAAAAAAATTCTCGGGTATCCCCTATCACTCTTGCTAATTTCATTTAGTTATTTCTTTGCAGGGGATACTCTTCGACGGCAAAGCGGGCTTTCATCAAACGATAGGTGGCTAACCGCCTGGGTTCTCCTACTGGACATCATTTTACTCTCTGTCTCTATATATCTCTCTCTAAAATACCTTCTATTTCTCTCTCCCTCCTCTTTATCTCTCTTGATGGTTCTTGTCTATCTATCTATATTCCAAATTCCCCGCCTCCGATTTGCCGACTTCTTATTCCTTCTCATCCTTCCTCCTTCTCCTCTCAGGGTATCCTATTGTTGCGCTTTGGTCTGGGATACATGTTCGAATCGGGTCGTGCATGGGCCTTCCGTTCTAATCTACCGAACGTTAGGAAGGCGGTGCCCATTATGAAGTTCTCCGAAGAGTTTTTGAGGGGGGACGTGTGCTTTCGTGTCTCTCTCTCTCGCCCCTCTCTTTCTTATATTCTCCTATGTCCTAATACTACACTTTCCCCTCCTCCGTTTAAGCACGCACATGTTCTCTATCTCTATTCATTCCGACATCCATAAATACATGAAGTAAAACCTCTCCCTTCTATTTTTCTAACTACGCGACCCCAATATAGATCTTACTTGCATCGTAAATCTAAGATCTTGAAATCTCTTTTCTCAAACTCTCATTTTATCTGAGATCATCTGTTCTATTCTCTTCTCAATACGCTGGCCGGCTGGCTCATATGCGGTTCTCCAGTACGCGTCGACTCATATCTATATCTCCCATCTTACTAATGCATTTAGCTTATTCTCGCCTTTTAGGCAAAAACTACGGGAGCATCGTGCTGGTGGTGTTTTGTGCGCTATGAAGCTAGAGGTTAATGCTCTCCAGACATACCTTCAACTATTTATCTGTCACTGTCTCCCTGTCATGATGAGCTTCTCTTTTGATTTCCTCCTCTTCCTACTTTCTTCTCGACTAGATCATGCGAGTTCTTATCTTTCTTCCTTCAAATCGCATCTACTTATCCTCGTCTTGAGATGTGGGCGACCGCGCGACGTTTCTTTATTCCCTAAGCAATGTGCGTCTCCTCACGCTTTCTGTCTTTCTCTCCTACTTTATTCTTACTTGTTCTATTTAATGATACTTCATCTTAGCAAGCCCCACCATAGCCACTAGCTACAATCTTCTCTTATCCGCGTCACTCATATGCCGATGACTCGACATCATTCTTCAACTCCTTTCATCTCTCAATTCACACATATCACATCTCTATGTTCGTTTATCATCTTGCTGCGTAAGCTTGCCTTTGATGCTTAAATCTTCCGATTATTTCTCGGTCTATTATAAATTGTCCTGATGGTTGCGGGTGTGTGTGGGTGTGTGAAACTTATGAAAGCAATTATCTAAAAACTCAACTTATACAAAATCTCCCTCCGTAAGTAACACCCTTCAAATCTTTCCTATCTTCTTTCGTACGGTTTCCTCTCGTTTCTCTCCTGTTGAACAATATAAAACATCCTTGGCTTTAACATAAAAAAGAGAAAAAGAATCAGTTTTGGGATACAAACCCCACCATCACAACGGTGTTTGCTACACGGATGCGGCTCTCAACAAGAACAACCGAGCACGCGAGCGTCTGCGAGGACTTTTTATTTCCTCTTCTCAGATTGCCTCCAGCTTTACAAGGCCTCATCCGCCCTTGTTATGTGAAGAAACTGCTCGACAATCCCACTCGTTGGGGCGGCCTCTGGTGGGTGCACCCGGCTTTGGATAGGTGTGTCGATTCGTCAAAGGCCAAAAGGCATTCATTATCAACAGTTTTCTATAATACTTCATATAACACACAGGTCTTCGCCCTTTGACAACCTATCTTTGCGGGACGTATTTACTGCGATAGAAATAATAGCCACCCGCC
This sequence comes from Trachelipus rathkii, assembly GCA_015478945.1. NCBI lineage: Eukaryota > Metazoa > Arthropoda > Malacostraca > Isopoda > Trachelipodidae > Trachelipus > Trachelipus rathkii. The sequence goes on from JABUQX010014293.1 coordinate 84,678, forward strand.
CTTTTCCTTCCGCGATGTTGCTGCTTTAATTCACTATATTTCTCTCAGCTACACCACTCTGGTACGCTAGCAGGCAGCGTGCCTTGTCTTTCGATTTGGAAAGGTGTGAACTTTAGTCATCTGCGCTGTCACTTTACCTCCACTCTTTGTACCGTGGCGCGCCTGCGTTGAGATACTGAGGGATGTGCGTTGCTTGCACTTATGGGAGTTTTTTGTCCAATGCTCTCGTTAGAGTTCCCATTTCGAGCCTAACACCAAAAGTTCGCTGCCGCTAACTCTGTTCGGGTGTAGCTCTATCTCTTCCGTTCTCTCATCCTTCATCTCTGCCACATCTGTTCTCCTCCTTCCTTACCCATGTTGAATTCTTCTATCTATCTTTTCGAATGTTTCCATCCCTCAACATGAGCTGAAAACCTTCTAGTTCTCCTTGAAATTTATCTTCCTTCCCACTTACTGCCACTTAACCTTCCCTTTAAAGGGCCACTTCTTACTCTAACCCACGATCCCCCTCATGCCTGTTTCCTCCTCCTCAAAGCCCTACACGTTCTACCTTTTCAGCGTTGGAGTTTTCTGAACCAAGATCTGCCTATTCTATATGCTTATCCCACCACTTCTCTCAAATCTCCTAAGTTCATTGTTGACTTACTGGCCAAAATACTTAGAGCCCCCCATCCCTTTCTCAAGATCTTGCGTCACATTAAAAACGCAGGTACGCATCCGCCACAATCGCCTATCATGTCAACTTCCCCATCTATCACCCCCTATCCATCCAATTCCACACCCTCCCCCCCCCTCTATTCCTCTGCTATGAACACTCTTCCAATAAAACTAAAGTTTGAAAGTCCAGCACAGCTCTGCCCTGAACATACACATCCCGTGCTTTCAACCCTCTCTCCATATCCGCAAACATCTCACTCCCCCCTCCTAATACTCTCGTAGCACACATTCTCTATTCTATAAGAAGCGACCAGTACCTTATCCTAAAAAAAAATTACCTACTCCATTCCGTCCAAGCAACCCTCCAGAATTCCCCCTATGAGTTCAGCTCTATTCATATGCTTTCGTCCAACAAAAAAAACACCCAGTATACACTATCCCTCCTTTCTATTACCTTTTCTCCACACAGCATCTTCATTGTGATAACTTGATCCACACATCCCCCTTCACCACCCTAAATCCTCCTGTTCTTCCCCATTTCTCTCTTTCGGTAAATCTTCACTCCTACTCAGTATTTATTCTCCCATAACCACTTTCCCCTAGCTTACCACTCAAGACAGACACAACTAACTCCCATAATTCCCCCTCACACTCCATCCATATCCCCATTTCATACCTTTATATATATCATACAGGTGAACCAAACAACCATCCTCCCAATGTTGATTCACTTCTCTCCCATTCCTATTATATATATTATATTCCAAACATAAATTATTAATAACCTTATTTACAGCCTTCCTTCCACCCCCTGCCTTACCATCTGGAACCATTCCAATGCCTTCACCAATCTACTCGTTATAGACATTTTTGATTTTTGTATATTTATTTTTCATTGTAATAACCTTTCCTAAAAAATTTCTTTATATAGATATATTTATATTTTACCATTTGGTTTAATTTCCTATATTCCCTATCTTCCTAGTATCTATATATATACCTCTATCCGGACCCCTATACTCGAAGTGTGCTGAGGTCATTCTTGTACCGATTTCTTCTCCATTTAAATAATATATTCCACCGCCGATTCTTGTTCCTCACATCCTATACTTGCGCGCATCCTCGATCGAAATCCATTCCCTTACCCCTCCAACCCCCTCCGACTAAGCCACCCTCTCCTACTTCGCACACACTAACACCACTCCTGCTCCCTTTCTTAGTTAAGCTTCTTCCAGAAGACATCTGAACTCCCTGTCTTGCAAACTTTAATCCTGTCACTTATTTTCTACACAGGTCAGCAACTCGCTCATTCTTTACTCTTCAGGCCCTTCTGCAACACCCCGCCCCTAACTTGAACCCTTCCGCACGTCGTAACCCTTTTGGCTCTATAACTGTTCCTTCCCAGTTCTACGCATCCAACCTGTCTGCTCCCTATTCACGGTCTCCAAACCTAAGTTTTCACCATAGACCTCTTTTCCTTGGCCACCAACTCTTATGTCACGACCTCCTCACAAGATAATTTTTGTAAAAATACTGCCACATTCCGACCTCTCTTACGGTCCACTCAACTAACTCTTCTCTCCTTCTCCTTCCCACCTTTGCTTCTCTCTTACTCCACTATCATTCCCTTCTCTCTGCATCCTTCTTTTCACAAATTCTTCCCTTGATCAATAACTCTTTCTCTTCCCCTCACTCCTCCTTCCCACTCTCTCTCCTTCTCCTCCCTCTCTCCCTTCTCTGTCCCTCTCATTCCTCTCTCCTGCTCCTCTCGTCCTCATCCTCCCTCTTCCTACTATTATCATGAACGCTCCAAAATACCCCACTCCCTAAGACTCCAATCTACAATAACACTATGTCTCACTCGAAGTTTATTCTCCACCTTTATGGACTTCTAATCTCGGTTGTGCTTTACTCCCTCTTCTTGTTTTCCGTTCCCAACTGACAGTAACCATCTCCCTTCCTCACCGCTAAAAACCTTTACAAACGCAACACACCAACAGTATTGTAAATGTCGTATCAGATTTGCAATACTACATAATTCTGGCGACCACAAATGCTACTGCTCATCGACCCTATAACGCAGACCTACTTTCTCGCACAGAGCCCCCACACTTCTCTAAAAAAGTTAACAAACAGTTCTTCATTCCGCCCTCTATAATCACAAGTCAATTAGTCCCACTATTCGGTGTTCCGCTTTTTCTGTCTAAACAACCTCTTCACCCACAACACCTCACATTTGCCGAGGCCTGAACGAGAGGGATTAAATCAGCCTGTCCACCACACCCAACAATTAAAATTCGGAGCTCAACATACGCTGCAACCATACTTGAAAAGAAATCCCTCCTGTATCCTTCGGCAACGTACCCTAAGCATGCCTTCGCCGATCTCTAAATGGAATTTTATCTTCTAACAACTTTTTTACTGTTTGAAGCGGCAAGGTCCCACCCCAGGCAGACCACCCAGCACAATAACAACAACAATCGTACCACCAAGAATTCTTTACGCTCCCCCCTTTTCGAATAGCTTGAAACAGCTTACACTCTAGAAGGTTCTGCCTCGTATCTTTACTACAAATAAATTATATACTCACATCCTATTTAAATCCAAAGATCAGCAGACCATTTCACCCTCCAACACCCACACCCCCCCACCTATTTATAATTATCTCATCCACTCTCCTGCGAGAAATACAGCACCCTGCAACGATCAAAGCCCAAAAACTTTGCTTGCTATAAACCAGGAATGCTTATTAACATCAAGTAGTTCATGATGATTACAAAATTAAGTTTAATGAAATGTGGCCGGAGCCCAAATATCAAAAAAACGAAAAAGGATCAATCTCGAAGATGTCCTCTAATTTATGGATATAAGGGAAAGCGAACCATAAGCTTCCAAGCAGTTTGAAGATGATGGCTAAGCTAAAAAGATATTGTCATGCCCAACTGTTAGAATACCAAGCGAACACTTTTCAGCGGGGCGGCTGATTACATTATCGACGAAAGAAGGAGAGGATTAACAGGGAAAAATGCCATAACAGAAAATTGTTATTCCGAAATCTTAACTTGCCGCTTTGCTAGAAAATTCCAATTACAAACGCGAAATAAGTAAATAAGGCAACTCTTTAGTCGGATTAACTTTTCAGTTTCCACCAGGGCGGAAGATGCGGGAAATTGGAAGATTTATGCATTGTGCGATGGAGTCCTCTTCCGCACCCTGGTAACTCTTGTAAACGAAGGCTAAATTGTACATTAAACGACCAGAAATTTAGAAATCAACTTATAGTAGATACACGTCAAAATCTTAGTGAAAAACCTTTTATTATAACAATAATAAATACAATAATAAGACTAACTAATAATATACTAATAATAATCTAATACTAATACTAATACTAATTTACTAATACTAATTCAATAACTTAATTACGAATAACTGAATAACTAATACTATATAATAATAACAATAATAATAATAATAATAAAATAATAATATAATAATAATAATAATAAAATATAATAATTAATAATAATAATAATAATAATAATAATAAATAATAATTAAAATAATAATTAATTAATAATCAATTTTTTTTACTAATAATAATATAAAAAAAGGTGGCCGATTTCAAGCCACTACGACGATTCAGTTAAAGTTTATTATTGATAAATTATCAAAGTATATTTTTTTAGCAAATTATGAATCTATATCTTATTAATTACTAATTTAATTTTATTTCATCTTTTTCTATGATTAGCAGTAGTAGATTGTAATAGTATGGGTATTAAACACCACCAATTAGGCCCAACTAGTCAGCGAATCTGTGCTTGAATTTATCAACACTACAGATTCTTCTAAACAGACTGTTGCACAACCGCACCGCGCGGCCGCAGAGCCAATAACCCGACGGTCCTTACTTCGTGAAAAAAATTTTTAAAGCAGCAAAAAACCGCAACCGTGGTGCTTGTTAATTAAAATTTTTAGGCCAACACAAGTCATATTAGGAAACGGGAATACCATCTATTCTTTCAGTTTGCAAAACACTCCAATAAAGCGACCCGCACCATCACTAATAAAATAAATTTATAATATATATATAGATATATTTTTATATATATATTATATATAATTTCTTCGGTATCATCCGGTTGGACTTCTATTCTCCGCACTCACTATGCTATTCCTAAATACTTAACTACTCAATAAAACAAATTGTATCATTATGTCCCCGAAACTTTAACCATCCCAAACCATTCATTCAACTCAACCCCAAATCTTCTGCTCTACTCTCCTTCCCTATTTCAGCTTCCATATATTATTACTATACTGGTGCTATAGTTAATACTATATATAATATAATAATTATAACAAACAACATCATTATTAATATATATATTAAATATAATATATAAATTTTATTACTATATTATAAAAAAACCCCAATCATTATCATACCCTCCCCAAAATTCACACATATTAAATATCAACATTTATGATATATCGCGGGTACTATATAGAACCTAATATATATTAGAAATTATTATTTGTACAACAGTTATGAGTATATATAATATATAATATAGTATGTACTATAATATACTATATACTATATATATATAATTATTTATAGTAATATATATATATATACTATATATATAGTATACTAATAAGATAGTAATATTATATATAGACCCATCATATAAGTAGTACTATCTAGCTAGTAGATAAACTATCATATATAGCGTACAGATATAACTATGTTATTATATACCGGTATATATACTATATATAGTAATAATATATATATTATTGTGTATAACTATACTATATATATATATATAGTATACTCTAACTCATTCCACTCATATATATACGCTATATATAATCAATATATACATACCTCTATATATGTAGTATAAAATCATAGAACCGTACCGATTGATATATATATTCAACCGTATCATCTAAGATAGGTAATAAAGTAAGTCAGAACATTATTCCCTATTTAAACATAAGTTACTCCATATAAAGATAATATAGGTCCAATATCCGCCTATCTTTATATAAATATATAGTATAATTTATATAGTTAATTAATAGTAGTACAATTTCAGATAATTGTTATACTATAGCTGGTATATACGCATATACTATATACTAGTATAATCTAATACTACCTAATTATACCTGAGCATCAAGTATATACACTAAGTATATATATATATATAAATTTATTATATAGTATAAAATTTGAAACTTAATTACTATATAGTAACTAATATATATATAATATATATACATATATATATAGTACTATACAACCCCATACATCTTACTTCACCTTTTCAAGATATAATCCATGCATTATAATACTATATAGTATATATATATATAATATTATATATAATTCACTTCACATTTTCAAAACCCCATCATTCATATATTAACATCTAACTAAAGACATATATATTAACGCCTAATATATATATAGTATACTTATTAATATTAATATATTACTATTATAATTACAAATACCCCTCATTATTATATATATATATATATATTTATATATAATTGAACTCTCTTGTTATACCATATACGAACTATCAGTTTGCTGGTAAGTAGTTATTCAACCCCCTTTAGTTTAGTCTTGTTAGAAAAAACCCATTAAGCGAATTGTTTTGAATTTTGTTTTTATTTTGCCACAACAGCAACCTGCAACTGCTTACAATCCGCAACCGCAACCGCGCGATGTGTCGACGCACAAAATTTCAAACAGCCACCAAAAACCGCAACGCGGCTTGTTGAAGAAAAGTTACGACCCGGGGAACCGCCAAACCGGCAACCGCGTTATGCAAAAAATTCAGCTTTGCTCCATCACTAATATTATATATCATATATATAAATATTATATATATATATATATATATATAAGTATATATATATATATATATATATATATTATATAATATATAATATGTATAATTATTATAGAGTATATATAATATATATATATATATATTTATATAATACTAATATAGTATAATATAATACTTGGTAGGTTATATATATACACTATTATATATATATACATATTATATTTATAGTATATATATATAATATTATATATATATATATATATACAATTATATATATATATATATATCTTATATATATTATTTATATATATATAACTACTAGTATATACTAAAATATATATAATACTAATATTAGATATAATATATAATCATATATATATATATATACTGTACTATATATGATATATATCCGTAACTACTTACTGTGATAGTAGAATTCTAATACCTTGATATATATTACTATTATATATATATAATAGTAATATATATATATATATATAATATATATATATTATCGCGCATTTATAAGATGGCGCACGTGCGCGCCCCTAGGTAACGCAAGCAAACGCATCCCCCAACCTCTAAGCGAAACACATCAAATTAGAAAATAAATGACTATACTCTTTAGGGTTACTAGCGATATATCTCAGATCTAATTTATAGTAATTATTAGCGCGAAAGATAGACATTAGAATTGCCATTAAATTCTTATTTATTCTGGCTTGGCATCCTATATGATCTGCAATTAAAGTGTAAATGAAAACAGAGATTTAGATAAGCTTATGGTGTATCTAGTAAGAATTACTGTTAAATATAATTATGACATATAATGTAATCTGATTCTCTCGTCATACAATGATTGAAGATATCTATCTCCTCCGATATATGCATTCGCCATGATAGATTAATTAATTAAAATTAACCGGTTGGATTCTTTGATATTATCCTACGGAAGATGGTCGCCCATCCTTCCCCCCCACCTAATTTTCACTTCCCCCACCTCCTGCTCCGACTCAGACTAATGTATATTAAAATTTTATTTTCTGCTTCTGAGATTGATTTATATTATTAAACATAATAATTACTGGCATAGGAAAACCACTTAATTTAAATTTTCTGAAAAAATAAAATAAGAAAATAAAGAATAAGCAGGTACAGAAAAATCAAATTTATATTACAGGTTAAAAAATAATATATGAATAATAATAATTATTCTAATAATAATAATAATAATTAATAAATGATTTTATAATTACTCATAATCCTATAAGTTTGTTCATATAGATAATCGAATTGATGAACTTTTATAATAATACTAACGAATAATAAGGTATACATCTTAATCTAATTAATGAGATAGATCCATTAATCATACTGGGACTATATAATATCATAATATACACTAACTATAAGAAAGTGAACTTAAAATTGAGAATAAAATAATAATAATAACTGAGCAAGAATCAGAATAATGATAATAATAGACGAATAATAATAATTAATAAATTTAACAATTATGATAATAATAATCATACATAAATTTTAAGGACAATGTATGAATAATAACTATTTCACTAGAACGATCACTAATGAATAAATATATTTGGTCATTACTTATAGATTTAATGTGAGTTTAATAATAATAAATAATGACGTTTAATTAATAATAATAATAATAATAATTAAATAATAATAATAATTAATTAAATAATAGAATCTTAATAGAATTAGATAATAAATAATTTCTATATAATTAATAATAAATAATGAATAGATAATAAGAATAATAATTAATAGATTATTTAACATAATAATAATAATAATCAATAATAGATAATAATAATTAATACTCAATATATCAATTCGTATCAAGAGACATATTTTGTTCTATAAATTCCTAAAAAACCTTCCTAACATTTTCAATTATTAGTTTCTTTAGGACAATTCTTGAATTACTATCTATATATACCAAAACTAATTGCCTTCCTGAAATGATCACAAGCTTTCAGTGGTCCGCTCACGGTGGGACATGTTTCAAGATATGACTAGTTTATGAAAGAAGCAAAAATGAACTTAAAATATTACAATTATACAAAATAAAACTAAATACAATGTAAAACTAAATATTTAAATATATACGAAAAAAATATCCCACTTCCATAATGTTAGATTGGATCTTTTTTCCTTTCTTTTTTTTTCTTGTAGGTAAATAATTTTAAACGGCTTCATCATGTTGAAGTTGTCACTATATTTGATGCTAATATTCGTCTATGCTTCTTTATAAGAAGAGATTCCGCTAATCTAGGACCAGAAATTATTCCCTTCATTTTTTAATAAACCAAAACTGTTGAAGTAATTTACTATTTCTTTATTTTGTTTAATTTTTTATGTTCTTCCTGCATATGGTGTGTATCTTACTTGGTTATTACCTGTGCTGCAACATATTTCTAAAAATGAAGTATATAATTTATTAATTTCTTTATAACTGAGTCATATAAGAAAGGATTTTATAAGTTTTAAAAAAATTTACCTAATAAATAGTAAAAATTCATAGATAAAATGTCATAACTTCACGTTTATAATTTTGTAATCGCAGAATTTGCCACAACAAAAGAAAATACTCGAAATTCTTTGTTTTTCTATATCTTTTATTTTCCATCAGATTAACACCATCCCCTAAGCCTCCTTAAAGTTAATGTAGAATATAAAATACATATTAGCCTAATTAATATATAATATTTATATCAAAGTTGCACTGTAATATCCCTCCCGGTAGCCAAGGTACACAAGCTACTAATCTTATCGAAAAATATAAATTAGTGCATCTTTCGACAGGTGATTTGATAAGAAATGAAATTGCCAATTCTAAAACACCGCTTCATTATATACAAACGCATATGTAGCTAGCATTATAAAGAGGCAATAAATTGAATTAGTCATCTCCACGAATATTATAAATATTTTTACAATTCTTTATCTATAATAGATTACTCAACTCTAATATAATATCTAATAACATTGCCATATACTAATAAATTGATAATAAAATCAATTAAATTAATATACCTATATATATAATGTCATTAATTATGTATTAGTAAAAATAATAAAACATATCTATTTATTTATCCTAATATAAGATGTCTAATAAAATCGTATAATTTATAATTACCAAATATTAATTTATTTTGGTTCCGATAAATTAAAGTAGATTGGGGTAAGCTTTAATAATTATCATATATATACTTATATATTTAATATTTATTATATTCTATCTACTATTATTCGGCAATTGATTATTACCTCATCACTAGTTTTGCTATTTATACTATATATATATATAATAACTCGATTCTTTGATATATAATTATTTACTTTAGGACACATATTGCTATATTATCAATCCATATAACTTAATTTTTTATTGGATTTTAATAATATATTTATATATTCTTATGATAAAATTATAAAAAATGATATAATAAAATATTTAATAATGTAATATATTAATATATATAATATATTATATTAATATTAAATATATAATTATATAAAATAATATATATTAATAATATATAATATATATTATTATTATTAATAATATATTAATATATATATAGTAATATTTAATATATTAATATTAATAATTTATTATATATATATATATAGATTAATATATTATTTAAAGTATATATGAATTAATATATATATTCTTATAATATTATTATATTAATATAAGATATTATAATAATATTTATATATATATAATTATATTATAATATATATAAATTTAATATATATATATATAATATTAAATAATTAAATAATAATTATATTATTTATATAATATTATATAATAATATATTATATATTAATTAAATTAAATAATATATATTAACTATAATGATATACATTATAATATATATATATTAATATATATAATATATATATTTATATATAATATATATATATAAATATATATTATAATATAGTATTAAGTTATCAATATAATATATATAAGTAATGATAATAATATAAAATATAATAAGATAATATATTATATAGATATTAAATATATATATATATTAATATTTAAATATAAATAATATATATATATATAGAGACTAAGATTAATTATTATACTATAGATAATATATTAATATATAGAATAATATATAATAGTATATATAATAATATAATAATATAATATAATTAAAGAGAATAATAATATATATGAATAATATATATATATAAAATATAACCAGAAATGTCTAATATAATTAATATAAATAATTATAGATAAATTTTGGGTATATTCACTATAATAATCATAAATCTTTCAGGTTTATTTGTCCATATATCTACTTCTAAGATGAAGATATATATATAATATATATATAATCATAAAATAATCATATAATATAATATAGATTAATATAGATATATATAGTATATATTAAAAATGATATATATAGATATAATAGATTATAAGATATATAATGATATAAGAGATATAGAATAGAATATATATAATAGATAATGATATAAATGATTAATAGATAGAGTAATATATATATATAGTATATATTATATATATATATATATATATGTATAGTTATATATATATTATATATTATATATATATTATCTATATATATATAATATATATATATATATATATAAATATATATATATATACATATATATATATGATATATATACTATATATATATATATATATATATATATATATATATATATAATATATATATATATATAGGTAGTTAGTATATATATATTATACACTACATTTATATACAGCATATATATAATATAATAGGAATAAATATAAATGTGATGGATAATATTTATATGTAAATTAAGAGTATATGGAATTTATTTTATTCTTATAAGAACATAGTATATAAATAGTAATAGAGATATGAAGACCTATTATAGATATTTATATAGATATATAGAGAGAGAAAGAATGAGAGAGAAAGATAATATATATATATAACTTTACATGATATTTTGTCGTAATATACCTAGCGAAAATAATTACACTATGAGTAAATAATATACTATGAAGTAATAATAGTAACTAGGCCTATATATAGATAATGATAGATATATATCTAAAATATAATAACAATCAATACAGATATAAATTATAAGACACTATGATATAATATAAGATATATAATAAATAAGTTATAGAGATAGAGATAGAAGAGTAATAGAGAGATAGATATAGAAGAGAAATTTCTAATACTTAAATTTAAACCACTCAGTAATAAAATCATAAATAGCTTAAAAGTATTATTTTATAATAATAGTTAATATAGCATTATATATATAAGGAATGCCTCCTAATGTAAAAAGAAGTAATATATATGAATATAAATACAAATAGAATATATAAAGTTATAGGAAATATGAAATATGAAATAACACTACTGATGTTAAACACCGAAAATATGAAGTAAAATATAAATTAATATAAAATAGATGAGCTGCATAACTAGAAATCACTATCCCATTACTATTTAGTACTGAGCTGAGTTTCATAAAGTCAGGCTGCTATAAGGGGGTCAAACAATATAGCCTATACTAATAACTAGATACAACTAGGATGACAATACCACACTGATGTATATACGATAACTAAATACTATGAGGCTAGTATTATTTTAAGTAGGTGTAGGCTAACGGCGGCGTATATATAGGTGAGCTTATGATAATAAAACAAAAAGATAGTATATATAAAGACTTACTATTAAGTATAAGGTAAGCCAAGGAACCCCGGTTAGTGTATAAATAATCTATTAGCATGTAGCTTATATTAAACTAATATATTAGGTATACCTATCTAGCTAACAGCTGATAACAACATCTGTAACTATGATAGTTGTAAATTAGATGGTAACTAGAATAGATATAAATAGGTAGACCTTTCCCCATAATATAATAGAGTAATAAATAGTATAGTAAATATATAGATATATAATAATACAATGAAGAAAAAAGAAATAAAGGAAAAAATATACATATGATATAATATATATATATTTTTAATATTAAATATATAATATAATGAGAAACGTACGAAAAAGTAAAGAATATAAGATGATACAATAGGTAAAGAGTATGTCAATAATAGTTTATAGGTATATATATGATAGTAAAGCACTATGAGTTAAACATATGAGACGTCTATGGGAGAGTATATAGATATAGATGATGTGCGAAATCAACATATGCCGATACACTTCGTCCTCTCGCAGGGACTTATTGTTGACCGGTGACCTGTATCGACGAACTACACCAATCATACACTGCACTATCACCACTAATCCGACCGAAAAGATAGACTTCATCACTTTCAAGCCGCATTAATCTGCTATTACGAGATCGCAGTGAGTAGGGAATACTTCCTGGAATACAAAAGCTAGAAACCGGGCTGTGTCTGAATAGACCTACCGCCTTGTGCCGATAGAGAAGATTCCATTGCTAGTAGATTCATCATACGGAGTATTTTTCTTTATCTTCAACTTATTTCTACTTACGATAGGTGACCTTTCAGTAGACCTTCCTATAACTGGTTACAACCTGAAGATCGCCCAACGCCAGGGCCCAGGAGGAAAGAATAAAGAGTTAGTCTAAAACGTTCCGGAATATATAAATCTTCCAAATCTTCCTTACTTACCTTTCTTATAAATAGGCCAATCAACATATGCTGAGACTTTTCAGAGTCGAGTCTGGTACCTCATCGAACGTATAATACTCGTGCTTAAAAATCAAAGATCCAGGTGCCCTTTTGCAATGCTGGATGGAAGGGTTACATACCACCGACTCAGAGTATTTACCATCAGTACCATGCCCCAATTAACTTAGGAGATTAGCAGATATGGTCCAGTAAAAGATTATAACATATACTATTTAATGCTTCAAAATCGAGAATTTCTCGTAAGATCGATAGCAACATAGAACAGACCGAAAGTTCACACCTAATATACCGCTCAAACTATTATCACAAATCCAATTTCTAAATAAGACATTGGATCAAAATAGGATGCCAAAGAGTGGCATTACGAAACTCCTTATTTGACCTCTGTATATTTAATCTACAATAAACACATTTTATTGCGTAAATCAATTGTAGTCAAGGTTTCTACTTTGTACTATTAACCTTTTATAAAAGGTGAAAAAATTCTTCCATATCGTTAGAATGACTATTCTGTGCGCTAAAGATAAATTCTTGCTCTCTCTGTTCCGTATTACTCATGAATCGAGAGAGTTGTATTACCATTATTTGCTATAATTTTCTAAACCTCATACCCTTCTCGCCATTCAACCTGCACATAGAGTAATTGTAAACCGATCTAGCACGTTTTATCGATTGGAATTCCGCGGCAGCTCATGCTACCATCAATTCGGTATTCCACACCAAGGGAGCTTATATCTCTTCGACCACAAATTATAAGCCAAAAGCCTTTATAGCCTAGCAAAACCAATATTTCCCACACGGTAAAACATAAACATTTGCCGAGGAACGTTTGGAGGGATCTATAAGAATTCTTTTATCCCCAAGTTACAAGATGAAATAATACTGAGGCATTTGCTCGAATTTGGGTGGTAAAATTCGCCATTGCGAAATCTAAAATATACCGAATGACAACTTCATTGACATGAGCACTTATAGTAGCCAAGAGAATCACATTCATGGTCAATATCTAATAAGTATAAATATCCACTACATTTCTAAAGTTCATACTACCCTAAATCTGGTCAATAAACACATTCAAGTATGCCACGCATACCTTTGTATCAAGTTAGTTAGATATTAATGAAAGTCTAACAGTGCAGTAATGCTCGTAAGAAGACGGAGAAATATCACACTAGAAATCACATCAGGCTTTCACAGACAGTCTGACCTACTGTATACAAAATTTCAGTAGAATAAGAAGAAATGAGCTCTATCTTTGATTAGACACGGCGAACTCCAGACGTACGTAATCGCAAATAGATAAAAAAAATGTTGAGAAATACGTTACACATTGAACTCCACTATATCGCTTAATTCTTTATGATATAGGCAAATGCGTGGTCTTACGAAATTCTTGTCACCTTTTCCGCAGTAATGAAGTTACGTTGACTTACTGACGGTAATCAGAGAGGATCAACATCATAAAGTGCCTCTGTCAGTTCTAGAGGCTTTTCTGGACAAGAAGTTCTCTTCCAAGAAGAAAAACAACACCGGGCCACACAGAACTTACGAACACAGTCAAGCAGATGAATAGATGTCTTAAAAAAGTACTCCAATCGGTATGTAACACAGAAGAATCAGAAATATTGCTAGATTTCACAATAAAAAATCTCAATCACAACTACCAACTCTTCTTTGACATATAACGTAAACCAAAGAGTTGAGAAAGTACGACTATCTAAGCACTAGAGAATGACAGACCATAAGGTAATAAGTGCTAAAACGTAAGTTGAAAAAGTGAGAGAATAAATACCGATAATAGAAACAAAAGAGGTAGTGATACCTAGTGATAGTAAAAAATATCATAAAAAATGTATAGGAAGGGGAAGGTAGGTAAAAAACACGCACAAAAGCATAAATGACTTATAAAACATAGAATAACACGCAGAAAGTGGAAACCGGAAATAATCAATAATAGAAGCATAGGTACAGGGATAAGAACTATATAAAAGTAAGAAATAGAGGCCTAGGGAGAAAATAAGAAAACGCATAAATATGAAATAAGTGAGAATAATACTATAAAAAGAAAATGCCTATTCATGAACGTATTAATTTATCTTGCAGGCAAATTTATACTAAAATATAAATAAAATGGATAGGTAATAACTAACATAAATACCAACACGTAATATAGAGTAAGATAAATATATAGATGACTAGAGTGTGAATATAAAGAGTAGATGATAGAAAAGGTATGTAGGTATAACTGTTTAACTCAAAGTATGCTCTAATAAATAATATAATACATATAATACAAAGGCTAGATAGATAAATAGTACCAGGAGAAGCTACAAGAAGAACGGAAGCCATAATGCTATTGTACATTACATTTTTAGTAATGATAAATGAAATACATCTTATTAATAATGAATCTTGGTCTGAATTTCATAGAGAGAAAGCAAGCAGAAACAAATCTTTAGAAGGTAGTACAATCTTAGGCAATTTCCCGAGTATATATACGAAATAAATATAGAATAAAAAAAGAAGTAAAATAGTTTATAAAGTGAAAAGGAAAATAAGAATTGCAATTTGAGAGATGTGTTTTCAGTGAGAAAACTGTAGAAATAGGAAAAAAACATATAGAGATTACAGCATTTTTTAAGGGATAAAAGTTCTTAATATTTTATGAAAAACTACTTAGCATGACACTAAGATAAAGTATAAAAAGACGTGTAACGTAGATAAGTAATCTCACTATATAATACTAGTGTTACATTATATACCGGTAGAGATAATACCTCAGCATAATAAAAATGAATGAATTAATAAAAAAAAAATAATAAGGAAGAATAATCAAATTCACTGAAAGAAAAGATGAGTAAGAAAACAGGAACTATAAAGATTACAGCGATTTTTCTTAAGGGATAAAAAAAGTACAGTAATAATGAGAAAACTACACACTAAAGTAAAAACTAAAGAACATGAGGTAGGAAAGAGAGAAAGATAAGGTAGAGAACAAAGTATAGAGAGTAAAAGATAGATTAAGATAAAGGAGTCTTAATACAGACTCTAACGATAAAGGTATAAAGCGAATAAACATCAGGATAATGAAGGTATATAAAGATAAAAATATATCTATCTAACTATCTTTTAAGACATTACACAAAAATAATTAAGAATAACGAGGAATATAAGAAACATATCAACATTATATAAGGCATATACTCATAAAGATCACTAAAAACAGAAAAGGAATTAAATAAAAATGTAACATATGGAATTCACGTATACATGTATACAGCAATACCAGAAGCTTTGTTTTTTATTATAATAATAAATTATCAATTAAATAAATGGTAGCTACTAGAAGGACTATCACCATATGACGTCGTAACGATACCGCCCAGGCGAAATAGAGATATACTTATTAAATATTATAAATATAACTACACTGAGTATTTAAGTACTAATGAAGGCTACGCAGGTAAAACATCAGTAACACGCAAACCCGCTATATAAAAATGTTGTATATAAAGGAATAGGTATAAGAAGACGAATATACAGAAGAAAATACAAAGATAAAACTATAAATAGTAGGGGTAATAAAATACTAAGAGAAATAGAAGGAAAACGGATAAATAAACAATAAAACTAATATAATAACAAAGATATAAATTATAATATTATATATATTAATATACATATTAATATAAGGATAACAAGTAAATACAAGACGACAGTTATAAATATATGAAAAGAATAGCCTACAGGATAAGATATAGAAGGATACCCTCAGTAGTAAATGAGTAGAGTAAAATCAACAGAACCCAATAATATAATAATATATGAAAATAGTGAGTAGGACTAAATAGTAGAGGGTAGTTAATAAGCGACATAGGAATATGAGATATAATTGACAAATAAAACGATTATAAAATAAACGTTAAGCTATATAAGATACAGGGGAGAGGTACACCCAAAAGTAGATAATAAATAGAAACAGAATTTAAGAAAAGTCATATATATGAAGAGAGAAACGGTATAGAACCAGGTAGGTAGATATATAGCAAGAGGTAGAATAAAATAACAGGAAAGTTGACACGTAAAAAAATTAAGTAGGTATAATAGTATGAAAATATAGATAAATAGGATCCATAAATATAAGAGAGAAACCAGCAGGAGACATAAAGTAAGAACGGCTTGAGGAGGCTAAACATAATAATAGAATTAGGGCAAGACAATAAGTAAGTAATATAAATGATATATAAATACGAATTAAGAATGAATAAAGGATACCGATACTAGTATATATATATAAGTACACCACAAGCTAACACCCAACAGTACTAATAGGTAAATGTCCCAAAAGTACAAAGAGTAGTTTTTATATATAGCTTAATATATGATATAAGATATGATATATATAATATTAATATATAGAAGAATATATTATTAGACGATAGATGCACAGTAGCAAGATAATAAGAAGACTATAATATAAGATATATATTAATATAATGTAAGATAGTTTATAGTAAAGATAATGAAATTTTAATAAACGAATGTAAGATTAAGATTTAAATGAGAATATATAAATAAATAATTTGATTATAATATATATTAGATATATTATATATATGAAGATATATAAAAATAATAAAGATAAAGATAATATATAGTAATATATATAGAGATAATATAATATAAATAATATATATATATATATATAATATAGTTAAATATATAATATAGAATGAGAACTAAATAATTGAATAATAATATAGTAGATAATATATAATATATAATACTAATAATAAATATGATTATATAATAATTATTGTGACCTGTGTTTGATCTATGTAGATATATACATGCTCTGATCATAGTAATAGAATAAACAAAATGTGTAAATATAACCTTTCGAAATTAAATGATAATTTTCTTGGAAGGTTAAACATGTGTATTGTATAATAAAGAGTTTTTAAATTAAACCAAGCTTAATCTTTAGATTTATCTATTATATGATCGTGCACGCGTACGAACTGATTTCTACCCTGTCAAGAGCAGAAGATTTTATAGATACAAAAGTCTTAAGTATAGTAATTCGCAAATTTTCAAAGGACGATAACATTGATAGATTTAGCACATATTTTAGAGTTAATGTTAGAAGATTAAGACAGATAGAACGAAAAACACAGTAGCTTAAAACACACATTCTTATTTGTGTATAACTATCGATATCGAGAATTTCATGTACCCAAATACTCCTTAAAATCCTAATTATATACATTATATTGTGCTTAGTGTACTATAATTATAGTTTGAACGTTGATTAAGGTAACTAATATTATATATGCCGACTTTATATAGGTATCTAATTATATTTAATAATAATATTTGTAATATAAAGAATTTAGTCAGCTTGGGGATCTATCGAAATTAGTCTCAAAGTGTTCAGCTTGAATGTCCAATTAGGCGAGATTGAGTACAATCTGATAATTGGTGATTAATTGAGGCTTGAAGTCGATTATGCGAACTTTACGTTCAATTAGTAGATTTGAAAGTCTGTTGATATTGATATCAATTATTACTTAGGCCATATTAACATACAATTTAGTGAAACTTTGATTCAATACGCAGATGTGATCAAATTTAATAGACTTGGGATTTCAATTAGAGACTTGATCAATTAGCCAAGACGATATCAATAGGAGACGGGATGCTAAGGTGCAACTATGGAGTCAATTAGCGAGACTTTGATGCAATTCTAATTGGTGACTTGGTGCAATTAAGCGGAACTTGAGTATCAAATAACTTATCAAAGTTGAAATGAGGTATCAATTAGGTAAATTTACTGCAAATAGTACACTTTAGTGTAATAGCAACTTAGACATTGTAACTTAGTAATAGGAATACTTGTGGCATTTAGCAGACTTGAGGATCAATAGGACTTGATCTCAATATCCTGAAAAATCTCTAGAGAAAAATAAAGAATCAAAAATGATGGTCTCTCCATCTGAAAGAAAATTTAAAAAAAAGATTATAATATAAAATATATATTATAATATAATTATAGATATATAATAAATATATATATATAAAAATATATAATATATAAATGTATATATACATATATATTTTATATAATATATAAATATATAATATTAGATATATATATAATAGACGATAAATATAAATATATATAAATATAATATAATATAATAATATATAAAAATATATATTTTAAAGTATTTATATAACATCGATTTGTGTAATGTTTATAAAAGAGAAAGTATATTAGTTTATAAAATATATAAAAATTGTTGATATAATATAAAAATATTTATATAAATATTAATATAATATTTATACTATAATATAAATTAATAATAATACAATATATAATATAAATATAATATATATATATATATAAATAATATAAGAAATATGTACTTTGTAATTAAAAATCTAAAAATAAAGTAAATATAATACAAATATAAAAAAAAACATAAATATAAATAATATGTATTTTAAAATAAATTTAGAATAACGATATAAATTTAAAAACAAGTAAATTATTAAATAATATATATATATAAATATTATAATAATATAATAATAATAATATATATATATATATAGATATATATATATAATATATAATAATATAAAGTAAAATACCTTTAAAATCATTAAACAATTTATGAGTCTTTAAAAATATATATTAAAAAAATGCAAAAGGACGGCAAACACATTACCCAGTGCGTCAACAGTGCATTGACAAGTCCTCTTTGACAGAGCACGAGCAAGCCCGTCAAGAATCAACATAAAGAAAAAAGTAAAAGAAACGCAAGGAAGAAAAGCAAGCAGACAATGGTGTAAGAAAAACTTATACGACGCAATAAATAAGGTAACTAAAAAAAAGCACGGGGAAAACCACTGAAAAATCACGAAAGAAATATATAATTCTTTAATCATTTAAATTTAATCAATCATTAACATGCGAATATTCCCCATGACAGACAAACGGAAGTAGCGGGAGCATGAAATGACAGGGTTAGGAGAAGAAATGGAGAACATGCAGACGACAAGCAAGGATAAACGGGAAAATTATCCGCCATATGTGCGCGGGAGGATTGAAACGCAAGGCAACAAGCGATAGAAGAAAAGGAATAAGATAAGAAGATTAAATAGAATAGAGAGAGAAGAATAAGATAAGAGAAACAGAAGGGATAGAAATGAAAAATAGTTTAGAATATAATATAAAAAAGAGAAAGAAGAGTTAGAAAGAAGATAGAGATGAGATAAGAGAGATAGTAGAGAATAAGGAAGAACAAGAGAGAGAAGAGATAATATATATATATAAGAGAGAGAAAGATGAAAAGAGAAAAAAGAAAAAAAAGAAGAGAGAGATATAGAGAGAAGAGATAAGATAGGAGATAAGGAGAGAAGAAGAAAGAAAATAAAAAAAAAGAAGAAAACACAAGTCCGACATAACAAACGGAGTAAAGCGAGACGGGGAAAGAACTTAAAGAAGGAGAGCGAAAAATGAAGCAAAGGGGACAAAAAAACCAGAAAGAAAAGCACAAAGAGACAAAGCAAGCAGCAGACCTCAACAGGGCCATTTCGGGCACAAAAATAAAGCGAAGAAGAAAGAAAAGAAAAAGAAAAAGTGAGAAGATTAAATAAAATAAAAAGAAAGATAAAAAAAAATTAAAGGTTGAAAAAAAAAGAGAAGAAGATAGCAAGCACAGAACCGGGCGGCGGCGCGGACAAAAGAGAAAATGCAACCGGAAAAGGCTAA